>CM062815.1:130444567-130632067 GCA_031772625.1 Pinus tabuliformis
ATTTCCCCAGCTCTTCATTTGGGGCCACACTCAATACCTTGCGCTAAAGTACCTCCATTTAGCTCTAATAGAATCTCATATAGAGACTGCTCCTTTTGGTAACACGTAGTGCTCTCATGTTTTTGGATATATATATGGGGAAAAGAAATAGGCTTTTGAATATCTTTTTCTTCCATGCCTACATATACAGTGCCCATCTCATCCGAAGAAGCACACATCCGTCCTCGGAGAAGGATAGAATAGATATTCATGGCCTCTTACTTCAGCAACTTGCGAAACAAAGCGAAAGGGGGTTGTTTGACCTAGAATAGGTAGGTTCTCCAGGGAGTGAACATAGGTTTTGAAATGGATGAAGACCAGCACCTCACCCCCTACACCGAATATGCTTGGCTCACCTCGACACAATAGGATTTCCCTATTGCACTTTATTACGAGTATCCTTGCCACTCCAGCTACGAATACATGTGGAATTTAGGCTCAAGCTTTCAAAATTGTTGATCATTTGAGCTTCCTACAATCATACATGTAGTCACGAGAGCAGAATTGATGGTCGTGACTCTCCATATAGTCATTAGAGCAGATTTGATAGCCGAGACGCTTCATTTAGGGTTGACATATCTCAATAAGTCAACAATTTCGTTCCTTCGACGACGCTAAGAGTTGCCCAGCTAACAGATTCTACTCTTCCTTCCTTCGTCGATGGCAACACAAGATCTCATGGCAAACCTAATTCCACACTGGCCACCAAGTTCTCTACTGCAACTTCTAACTCAGAGCCCAAGACTTTGCGTCGCGCTTTAGTTATGAAGAAGACGAGAGACGTGTTAAGGCCCAAGCAGAGTCCAGACAGGATGGAGATTGAGCTGTCGGCGAGTTGAAAGAAGAAGATATCCAAAGATTGATATCGAAGAGTTGTTGGCCCAGACATATCTAAAAGAGCCCTTGGTCCTTTTGAGACATGACAATGGTGGGGGAGTTTCCTTCCAAAATAGTAGGTCCATATTATATAAGTGATAGCAAGGAAGGCTCAACAACATCTGAATCAAGGTGTCTTTCTCTTCCCTCTGGAGCATCTGAATCAAAGCTTATTTCTCTTCAACATCTTCATATCGGCTACAATGACTGGTAAACTTCCAATGACTCTGCTAAGATTCCAAAAACTTATATTACATATCAGTGTATTTCCAATCAGTGTTAGATTCAACAACTTAGTACATGATTATACACAATTTATTGTGCTGGTTAATAGCTATATTTGGCCCAAACCCGGTTTTCTGGTTAAGAGCTCTCTTTGGCCTGAACCTGGTTTGTGGTTAAGAGCTCTCTTTGGCCCGAACCTAGTTTTCTGGTTAAGAGCTCTCACCCTGGTTTACTTGGTTTACTGAATTTCAAGTGAAATGAAACAATAGAAGCTCAGAAATGAAACAATAATGACTCTGGGTTAGAAAGAAAGAAGCAGTGGTTGACAAAGAAGCAGTGGTCGACATCAATGACAATGTTCTGGCAGGCTGAGCCATGTGTAAACCATGCATGAGGTTAGGGTGAGCCATGTGTAAACCATGCATGAGGGCATGAGGTTAATGTAGCAGATACATCCAAGATTCATCCTTGGTTACTCAAACTAATGCCAACATTAGTTCAACAATTTGAAATGCTAAGGAAACAAATGAAATGGCAAGGAAATAAATGGATATATGATCCAAAAATGGATCCTAGATAAGCCTCTAAGTCTAAAAGACTTCATATAAGAGGTAAAAGGTGCCAAATGGCACAAATCCTTAAATCAGAGGAAAATGATGGTCGCCGGCTGCTGTTAGAAATATTCTCATTGCAGAGATCCCTTCATTCTAAATCCAACGCAACTTGAATGGGCGAAAACAAACTTCAGATGCAGAAGCTATCATAAAATGAAGCTGCCCTTTTTCAAAGGAAAAAGAGGCAAAATCCCTTGATAATGGGTCCTAAAACCCTCTAAGTCTTCATCAATCTCCTAAAAGGTCAAAACCACCGAAAAAGGGGAAGTCTTAAGGATATCGGATTACACTATCGGAACCTTAAAAACATGAGAAAACAGCGAAAATGAGGCAATCGGAGGCTTGAACAATGTTTGCACAGGGGTCGTCGGATCCGACCGATCAACGGTCCAAATCCGATTGACAATCATAATCAGTGGTGGCTGTCAAAGGGTATCAGAGGCAGATGTGTGATAGGATCAGGCTGATGTGATACTGCGATCGCCGATATCAACGAATCGCAATCGGCGATACCACAAGCTAAAGGCAGGACCCTAGACGATACGATGGGGCGATTGCTGAAATTGTAGATCGCAATCAGAGCATTACAGGGGAGCGGCCATATGTTATGTATATTTGTGCGATGTGAAAAACCGGACCCGAAAGGGTTTGTGAATGGAAAACATATATTGTTTCAAGTCCGGAGGGAGCCATTTTTATGTTATTTCCATGTTTTAACGTATTTTAAAAATATGAAGGGAAAACCTTGGAACAAGCCAATTAGGACTTGCGACAACGAATCACAGGAGAACCTGATATGAGTTTAGGACATGATTATGGAAATTTGAAGTCTGGGAATAGTGTTTTCTGTGGATTTTTTTCCCATGTTTTGCAGCATTCTCTGTGTAAATAGAGAACGACTATTTCTAAGGATTTCAAGCGCCGATAGTCCCCTTCTGTACGAAATAGGTGGCATTCATCCCAGAGGGCATTTAGCAATGATTGCTAATGCTCATAGAAGGGATTCAAACGTACCAAAATAGGAAAATGAAGAGCCCGACAGGGAAATGAATCAACAATGCCATTTTGGCTTAAAATCCATGAATGCCAAAGACAGTGGAGCTGGCTGAGGTTGTTCAAAGTTGCTGAATTGATTGTTGGTTGTTGTTGTTGATTGCTGGGGGTTTTTGTTGCTAAAAGTGAAGCCAAGGAAGGAAGCCAAGGTGAAGGAGGTAGTCCAGAAGCCAAAGAGGTAGCGTAGAAGCAAAAGGCAGCTAAGGGAGTCACTTGGAGTCCAAGTGAAAAGCCGAGAGAGAGTTGTAACCTGATAGAATGCAAAAAGAAGCTAGAGTGAAGAGCCAAGAGCCGAGAGCCAGAGCAAAAGAGCCAGAGTCAGAGCCAAGAGCCAGAACCAAGAGCTAAAGAGCCAGAGTCAGAGCCAAGAGCCAGAACCAAGAGCCAAGAGCCAGAGCTTCAAGAGCCAAGGGATAAAATGGTGTTTGAACCCACTATTTATGTGTAGAACAACAGGAGTTGAGCCAAAGAGCTTGTAAAAAGGACTTATACCATAATCCCAGAGAGCCTAGTTGAGTTGACTAGAACTCATAGAGATGTAGCCCAAGAGTTGTGGGTGAAATTCTAATTAAATTGTCTTATTTGTTTGTTTTTACTAGTGTTTTATTTACTGTTATATGCATTTATATATCAGTTTCAGCACATTAATTTATAACACAACAACATAAATTAAAGCAAGTAATCAGTTGAAAACAAAGACAAGCATACACCCATATTTTCAAGCATTTCTTAATTCCGCATTGGTTAATCATTGAGACTTGGGAAAATTTAAAGCTTTGGAAGTGGGAGAGGTTCTTGTAAGTTGGACAAGAAGCTTAATTTCCCCATTTTTAGATCAGGTGGTATCGGAGCCTGAGGTTGATTGACCTCACCTTCAAAGAAAGTTAATCAGAATGCTTGATTGACAAAGCAAAGACTGCTTGTCCGAAAGGTGTTTGAACAACAAGAGGCTGATTGTATGCTTGCTTTGCAGACTAACTATTTTCTGAGTTTGCAAAGGTAAAGGGAAAGTTGTTGATAGCTCAGTCCAGGAAGGACAAATAGGAAGAAGGGCTGAAGACATTATTATATCCCAAGGACCTCAAGACAATTCAAAGTACAAGAGGTTTGTTGCAAGAGGTTGCTTAAATAAGCTCTTTATTTATCTTGTTGAAGTTTTTTTGTTCATTGGCTTAATGACAACTTCTACAAGTGGGTCCTCAAATTCTGCGTTCTTCACAAGATTCCTTGATGAAGAGATGAAGAAAGAATTTTCCACCATGATGGATATGGTGATAGAAATGTATGAGGATGCAAGGAAGAGAAGCATGCTTAGAAAGCAGCTGAATTCCATGAAGGAAGAGAAGCAATTTCTTGCTGACAAATTGTAGGAAATGGATAGGCAACTTCATATTGAAAATATGAACCTGAAAAGGATGCATGAGTTGGAAACACAACACTTTGTTTCCCAAGAAGCCTTAGTCAAGTATCAACTTGAAGAAGAGGTAAACCATTCTAGTTTGTCTTCAAGTTCTTCTGAGAATGCTTATATTGGTTTTATTGAAAAACATACTAAAGGCATAGGTTCCAAGCTAATGTCCAAGATGGGCTATGAAGGAAAGGGCTTGGGAAAGCATGCACAAGGTATTGTTGAACCAATAATGGTTGAGGAAAGGCCTAAGTATTTGGGTCTTGGCTATGGACAGTCTTATGGACAGAGTTCCAAAGCTGCCATGAAGGCCATTGAAACAGTCCCAAGAAGGAGTTTCATTTCATGTCCTCTACCTCAGAAGTGTGAAGGTTGTATTCAAGAGGAATGCAATGGCTTGAAACATCATTTCCAGAATGCAGGTGTTCAGGAGCACACATTTGAACTAGAGAGTTGGGGAGACTCCAATAACCTTGAAGAGATTGATGGTGTTTCAAAGGGAGCCACTTCTTCATTTGCTTCACCTCCGCATGAAGACAATAAAGGTGAAAGAGAAAGGTATAAATTTGGGTCTAAACACATTCCTTTTGATTATGCAAACATGATAAATTTCCACAAATGTATGGGAAAATAATTGCATGTTCCTTTTGTGGTTTGGATAACCATGATGTTTCTAGATGTTGGAAGAGAATGGCGACATACAGGAAGAAAAAGAGGGAAAAGAAGCAAGAAGCCAAAGGTCCATTAGACAAGGAAAATCATACTGTCAAGAGGATGCACATGCAGTGCACTTACTGCCACAAGCAAGGAAATCTTGCTACAAAATGTTGGACTTTGAATACAACAATGATTCCACAAAAGCTAAAGAAAGTGGAAAGAGAAGATGACAAAAATGGAATTGAAGATTCCATGCATGATGTGTCTCAAAATGATTCACATGATGATGCTGATGTGCAGACAAAGGTAGTACCTTTGAAAGGGATTGGTAAGGAACGATTAGAGTTCTTATCCGATTGAGATTGCATGTCTATTGATGCATCTACATTATATTTCATTACAGCTTTGAAAGTACAATGTGCTTAAGCAAAAGTTGAAAGGTGAAATGCATGCATGAGCTTGAGATGCATGAACACAGGGATGTTGATGATTTCCTTGTTTTTGAACATGTATGTGTAATTAACTTGCAGGGTTGATTGCTTTGACATGCATGTGATGCCATGTTGACTTGGAAGAAGTTAACTTGGTCTCCAAATGGAGATAATGATGAAGTGTTTCATCTTTTGAAAAAGAGTCCTAATGGTCTTTTTCTACATGCTTGACTTGAAGGGTAATTTGTTTAAAGGCATGTTTTGTGGGCTTGTTATCTAGTCCATCATTTGTATGCAAATGTAAGACATGAAGGTGTTCACAAGATGTGAAAATCTGTTTCTTTTGTTGAAGTAAGAGTTTAGTCCAACTAGTTGTTGTCTGTACGCTTGTTGTTGTTAACAATTGTTGTTGGCAGCTTGTCAACTAGGTACAAATGAAAGTTTTGTGGAGCAGATCTACTTCACATTTGTTTGAGCCACCTTGAATCAATGATCAAGGCAAAGAAGCTCAAAATTACCTTCGATGACCAGTTCAACAGAAGTTCTGCAAGAAGGCAAGGAGGAAGACAATTCTTCCCAAGAAGACCAGCCCATCCAAGAAGGGAAGTGGTCAGAAACCCTGGTTCAGAGGCACTACGCAAAGGCAAGTGTAGGGAGGTTGAAAGAAGAGGGTGAGTCACTCTCATTTACTATTCAGATTAGTATATCAGTCTTTTGGAGACCAAAATTTCTTTAGTGGGAAGGCGTGATCCAAAAATGGATCCTGTATAAACCTCTATGTCTAAAAGACTTCATATGAGAGGTAAACGGTGCCAAATGGCACAAATCCTTTGTAAATTAGAAGAAAATGAAGGTCACTGGCTACTGTCAGAAATAATCTCATTGTAGAGATCCCTTCGTTCTAAATCCAATGCAACTTGAATGGGTGAAAACAGACTTCAAATGTAGAAGCTATCATAAAATGAAGTTGCCCTGTTTCAAAGGAAAAAGAGGCAAAATCCATTGATAATGGGTCCTAAAACCATCTAAGTCTTCATCAATCTCCTAAAAGGTCAAAACCACCAAAAAAGGGGAAGTCTTAAAGATATCAGATTACACTATCGGAACCTTAAAAACACGAGAAAACAACGAAAATGAGGCAATCAGAAGCTTGAACAGTGTTTGCACAGGGGCTGTTGGATCTGGTCGATCAATGGTGCAGATCTGATCGAAAATCGCAATCAAAGGTGGTTTTCAGACGGTATCAGAGGCAAATGCGCGATAGGAACAGGTCGAGGCGATACCGCGATCGTTGATATCGGTGGATCACAATCAGCAATACCACAGGGCAAAGGCGGGACATCGGGTGATGCGATGGGGCGATCGCCGAAATCGGCGGATCACAATCGGAGCATTACAAGGGAGCGGCCATATGTTATTTATATATGCCCGATGCGATAAACCGGACCCGAAAGGGTTCGTGAATGGAAAAATATATTGTTTCAAGTGCGGAGGGAGCCATTTTTACGTTATTTCCATGTTTTAACGTATTTTAAAAATGTGAAGAGAAAACCTTGGTACAAGCCAATTGTGACTTGCAACAGTGACTCACAGGCGGACAACCCTTTCACTCGACCTAATACAGTTCGTGCTCCACGCACTTTGTGGCACCTTTACCATACTTTTACCCAAACTTGTGGGCTTTGAGCCCAAAATCCTTATGTAGGGGACATGCTGCCCAACAAGCCCCCAACATAATCATCATGACTCGTCCCAAGTCACTCAGCTGGCACGGTGATTTTTGCCCTTAGTTCCTCCAGCAACCTTTGTGCTGCAATGACATCTGCCACACATTCTTCTGTTGTCCGCTATATCAATTGTGCTTGGCATTATGATGCATTGTCAGAGGCACCTTCTTTTCCTTAGCGCATATATGTCCTGCAGCTAGGTCAATTTCCCCTCGATTGTAGTGGTGATCATGAATGCTTCCTCAAGCCAAGGCTAGAGGTGCGCTTTGAGCCAAGGTTCGTGCTGTCGTGCAACATCCACCTGCTCCTTCAGAGCCTGGGCCTCTCTCATCTTGGCTAAGCACTGGGTGATGGCGACCATTTGCGCAGTTCCCTAGACATTGTCATAAGCCTACTGTAACTCTTGTGCTTTTGTTTCTACCCGCTGTAGCATTGGGTCTTCCTGTAGTGATGTGAGTGTAAGAAGGGATTGATCCAACAAGCCCGTGCAGTCTTGTACAACTCAATCGATTACTTCCAGTCCTACTTGAATTGCATGGCGGTGCTACTCTCTAACTTCCAGGGATGTAGGAGGTTGGGCCTACACTCTTAGCTCCGCAATCTGCAAGTTCAGCTCCCACTGAGCTTTCACGGCCTCCTCTTGGGCCCTACGGAATCCTACCACCATGTGATGAATCTTGTCGACTGCGGGGAGTTCTATTGGGACAACTAGTTTTGGGACGCTGATACAGACCTCCTCCACAGCCTATTCCAATCCTCAGTTGTGTGCAACGAAGTCGTTGCGCTGTAGACTGATATGCTCCAGATTTCCTTTTTTCTCCATTAAGACCTGGAGGGCATGACCTTCCCTGGCACGGAGCTCAGCGGTCACCCCATCCTACAGCTGGTATAGGGTTTCTCATGGAAGGGCGACCAAATTCAACCCCCAGCCCCGCATGTCGCCTTTAGCCTCTGCTAAGACGGTGTTGGTTGGTAATACTAAAGTGTTCATTGTGGAAGTGTGGAACAGCTGCTCCGCTGAGGGTATACCTTCCGTGAGGGTCAGAATCATCCCTCCTAGGGGTCGCACTTGTAATGCCTGCAGCTACGCTCTAAGTGACCCCAACAAAGGTTTTTTCTCCGTCATCAATTCCTCCAGAGCACCCTCAATGATATCACGCACTGGTACACTGCTGGCAAGAAGATCTCCCTCCAAAGTCCTTGCTGTCTTCATCTTTTTACATGCAAGTGGCTACTCCTGGACATGTAGTCTCTTAAATTGAGTTGATGTTGTGGTCAAGTCTGTGCGTTCCTGTGTCTCCACTTCCTCCTGTATGTCCTATTTCATGTACCTTTCCTCCTCAATCTCTTCGGCGGGCGTAGTGATGGTCTCTGCTGTTGCCTCGGGTGCCTCTTATTGCGTGGACATTTTATATTCTTGGCGTGTTATTTCCGCCAACTTTGTGATGCGCAGCGTGATTTCCTTCTTTCACTGCTGAGCTGCAATATTTTCTAATTCGGCCAAGTTCGGAGCGCACCACTCTAGAGGCCATGCCTCCATTGCCTCGAAAATCAAATCATTTGTTGTAATGAATGGAAGCTTTACCCATGTTTGAGTGGGATCCTTTCACGCCTGAATATATAGATTATGCATATCTACCTTGAACTTGGCCGCACTTTGCCACTAGTTGTATACTGTTAGGGATAACTGCGGTCTGCGGTTGATCCGTGTCCATATCCTCGCCTCCATGAATATCCAAAACACCTTGATCTCACAAATCCTCGCAACATCTTTCGTAGCCCGGAGCGAGTTATATCGCACAGCTTCAGGTAGGTTATTCTCAACGTTGGGAAAATGGCTGCCCTTCAGCAACTCTCCTACAACCAATAGGATTGTTAGGAGCAACCATTCGTAATGGAAAGTCTTACCTTTCTCCTGGGCTTCCCGACGGTTCGTAAAAAATTCATCACATAGAAACTACACCTAGTTGAGTTGAACTCCTTCTGCGCATTGCTCTGCAAGCATAATGATAGAGGCTGGCACCTCGTCTGCATGACATTTCCTCATGAGTTTACTAGCTAGTAACTAGGTGGTGATGTGCACCCCTCGGTCTCTGATACTCACTATTACATACCCGTGCTTCCGCTTTTCCAGCTTATACTTAACCTTCATGGCTTCGGCAAGGCCCACGTCGCTACTTATTCCCGCTATGTCTGCAGGATCGTTTCCTTTAGTAGGCAGCTGGGAAATTCAATGTATTAAATCGACCGTGATGGGAATTGGTTCCTCCAGCTAGAGATACCCATCATGTACTAGGCATAGTAACTATTGGATAACAAAAATTGTGATGACTGCATAGTGATAGTGGGGTATCCACCTCAGATTGAGTAATCCCGCCTTCTCCACACCCCGTAACCACTTCTGCTGCAGTAATTTCTCCTTGGCCAATTGGGGGAACTTCTCACTGTCCGCAAGATCCCAATCTTTAAACTTGATATTTGGTACTCAATCTAGTGGCAGACCATAAAACCTTATTTCATCCAGAAGAAGCAGGGTCTGTAGCGTACTCTTCGTGGCCTCCAAGTCCTTCGGTATCTTGGTCGTCCCTTTCCACGGAGAGATATAAGGTGGTAGCGACAGTACTTGGAAAACATTTTCCTCTTCCTTATCCTATGCTTCAATCTGAGCGATCAAGGCTTGTAAATCTTCCTCTTCCTCCTCTAGTTCAGTGGTGATTGCTTTGCCTTTTTTTGCCATTGACAATTTACTCAATCGCGCGGATGCCCGGACTGGCCCCATAGTTTTCTTGTCTTTCCAGGGTCGTTGCGTGCGTGGGGACTTTGGAACCTCTGGGGTAGCGACTACCTCTCCTGGTTCGTCCTGGGTCTGATACGGCTCTTCTGCGAACCTTACTCTAGTTCTAGACATGGTTTCTATCTTGGATTCGCTCGACTATGTACTCATGGGCGGCCAGGGGCTAGGTGTTTGCTGTTCTGTGCTAACTCGAATCTCCAATATCCAAGTGCTATTATGGGGCTACCCCAAGGGTTTATATAAAAACGTGTGAATTTGAATTCGACCCTTCCCTCCACTTCTGAGTTCTTAATGTCTTCTTGGCGACAGATCTTCCCGTATCTAACTCAGAACTTGTAACGAATAAAATATATAAATAATATAAATATAAATGTAAATGATAATAATCATAAATAATAATTAGTTAAGTAGTCATTAGGTTGAAGAGGCATGTCTAAATGAGACATGACTCTTCATGAAGAGACACTTGCTTGGTATATAAGCAAGCCTCTCGTTCTCATTTGTAAATCATTCATTCTTATTCTTATTCACATATTTAATATAATATTTATATCCTTAATGAATAATTTGATATTCCAAGTCTTTTTGAGTAATTAATCTTAAGAAGGAACTTTGTTTGCTTCATTTGGTATTAGAGCAGTTTGGTCCTCTAGGTTGTTTAACCGGTGCATGATCCAAGTCTTTGGCTATCGACTCTTCGTCAAATTTATTGTTGTTGCAGTTCAAGCGTTTCGCTAAATATTTGGGAGTTTCTCCCTTTCTCCGTTTTTTTAGGCCTTTGGCCATAGAAAAAAAAATAACCAAAAAAAATATATAAGTAAATAAAGTAAAAAAAAAGAAGAAGAAAAAAAAGTAAAAGAAAAAACAACACGGATACAAAATCTCATACCAAGTATATTTAAAACTTTTTACATTGAGAAGCTCGTGGTTTTAAAAACAACCCATGGTAATTGCCCATGGTATTTTAAAAAGTTAAAAGAAAAAAAAGGAATACATTTTACTTTTTACGTGGAGAACATTTTAACGGAGGTTTTAAAAACAACCCATGGTAATAGCCCATGGTATTTTAAAAGTTAAAGAAAAACAAGGACACAAAAGCTCTTACCTGAAAGGTAAACATTACTTTTTACAGGAGGTTTTAAACGCAACCCATGGTAATAGTCCATGGTATTTTAAAAGTAAAAGATATTTTGATAACATTGGAGAAAAAAGGCGTGATCTACATAATTTTAATCGTTCAAATCTAAATATTGTGACCGTACCAAGAGCACGTCTCATCCAAATTTTCTGAGAAAAAAAGTATTATTATAATTATAAAAAAGGATACTATATAAGCCTTATATAGTTACATATAAAAGGAAAAGTGGGTCTCAAAAAGGTATATATAAATTTTATATAATTATAATTCTATAATATATATAAATTAAAATCATATAATATATATAATTTATAATTATATATATAAAAAATTATTATTATATAAATTTTTTTATTAAAAGAGTGAACAAAAAAAAGAAGAAGAAAAGGAGAATATTTGAAAAATATATATAGAAGAAATAAGTGATATTTTATAATAAAAATAGCTCCAGTTGACATATTGTTTATGTAAAAACATCAAGGAAAAAAATGGAGACTAGTAATGAAAGGTTCCTTGAAACCCGTAGTACTTGTTTTTGCACACTATTTAACATCAAAGGATCACTCGCAGGAAGAGACATCATAATCTCTATCAGTCCTACTGAAATAAGTAATCATGTTAGTCCTAAATGTGCTAATCAATTTGTGATTCCTGAATCAAATATAGTTGAAACAAATTTTTTTGGCAAACAATACGATATAAGCAATTTACACCTAAATATTGGAGATTATACTTTTACCTCACAATTCACCGTGCAAACCCTATCATTTAATGATAGTGACATTGTTTTGGGGTCACCATGGATGAAAACTCTAGGTTCCTTTATTCTAAATACTAAGAAAAAGTTTTTAACATTTTCTTACAAGAAGAAAATAACGCTCCAAGATGTTACACTAAAACCTAATTCAGTAATGCCAGAAGATAGATCGGATATTTCAAAAGTAATTTCTCAAGAAGGTAAAAAAGTATTACAAAATATGCAAAATGAAATTGACAAAATCACTATTGACAAAAATGAAGAAGTTTATCGACTTAAAAACCATAGTGAAAAATTGCTGACGCAAATTAAGAAACTTAAGAAGGATAAGAAGTCATTAGAAAACCAGGTACAACAACATATCTAGAAGGAAGTATCAAATGTAGGAATTCAAGTTGATGACATAACAACAAATACCGATCCAGTGAATATGACAACTCAAGAAGACAAGTCAGTTGAAGAAGCGACACACGTAGATGTTGTTGTTTAGACAATGAACATCCCAAGTGAATGTTCCATAACCATATCAACAACATCTTTGCCAGAAGAAAATATAAAAAT
Source organism: Pinus tabuliformis (assembly GCA_031772625.1). NCBI lineage: Eukaryota > Viridiplantae > Streptophyta > Pinopsida > Pinales > Pinaceae > Pinus > Pinus tabuliformis. The sequence continues at coordinate 130,456,848 of CM062815.1, forward strand.
TGGCACATGCCCAGTAAGGAGAAATCAAACCAAAAAAGTTCCATATCAGCATCCGAATCATGAGAACAGACGAATCAACAATGCTACATATTTGAACCAGTCAGAACCAAAACAACAAACAGATGTTACAGATAATAATGATGTAATCTCAATCCCGTCTTATGCTAACAAGTCGTTACAAAATTCCAGTGATCAAAATACTATACAGAAGATTAATCTGGGATGGTTTGATCCCTTCTCAGTGCGACAATTCTGTTTGTCACTAAGAAGATCATATCAGCGTGTATCGACGAAGATGATTGTTCCAAGACAGAAAGACGTTCGAAGCCGAAAAAGAGATCAAGCCTTTTGTCATCAACAAGCTTTGAGGACAAAGCTTTTTGAGGAAGGAGGCAATGTAACGAATAAAATATATAAATAATATAAATATAATGTAAATGATAGTAATTATAAAAAATAATTAGTTAAGTAGTCATTAGGTTGAAGAGGCATCTCTAAATGAGACATGACTCTTCATGAAGAGACACTTGCTTGGTATATAAGCAAGCCTCTCGTTCTCATTTGTAAATCATTCATTCTTATTCTTATTCACATATTTAATATAATATTTATATCCTTAATGGATAATTTGATATTCCAAGTCTTTTGGAGTAATTAGTCTTAAGAAGAAACTTTGTTTGCTTCAGAACTCCTGTCTTAATGGCCTGTTTTCTGCTCCTCTCTGCCATAAATCAGGCTTCTTGTCATGAATAGTGACGTTAATGGTCACCTCCTAGCCATCCCACGCGACAGTGTAGCCTCTTGTGCGCGATCGCAATCCTGATGACTGACTGAATGGCTCTGCATGGAACCTCCTTTCTGCACATCTCTCCTGCAGACTCGTTTATAGTCCCGTGCCTTCTTTCAACTGCTTGGAATGCTGAGACTGTGCTTTCCACAAATAGTCAGGTGGTCGCACCCGACGTGCGAGACTGTCGCTTCCCTGCTAGTCCGAGCTGCGGACACCTTTTAAGTACCTTAGGATCCAGTAGCGCATCGCGTTCTACACTCCCTTGTTCAGTAAGGTGTGGTCGCAGCCATAATATTAGGATCTTAGCTTGCTACAATGCAGTAGTGGGGCCGGCCAGGCTTGGCCCCCTTATGCTTAGTTTAGTGTGGCCTACTTGTGCAATTCTGGTGCCACGTTTACGGATTTTTTCACCCAATATCACACTTTTCCTCTTCAATCGTGCCCATTCTTCATTGAGTTTGCGAAGTTTCAAGCTCTTGCGCCGAATGGCTTCCTGTAGCTATCGAATCCGTTTACCCTAGTCCTCGTTTTTTGTCCAAGTGTGGGAGCTGCGGTCTGGGGAGTTTCCTTTGTCCTCCTGATTTCAACTTGTCTCGTTAATGATAGGATCACCTTTGCACTCCTCTTCTTGTTTATGGTCCTATAGGCCCATCGAACCCTTGGTACACACAAATTCCCATTGGCTTTTTTTATCAGGAGAATTTTGTTCATGATCTCACATGTTTTTCCGATTGCTTTGTTGCAAACGGTTGGTGGAAAGCGTCGCTTTCCTTGCTGTCGTCGAGGATTCTGATTTTTGATTCTTAGTAAGGGAGGCAATTGCACAACAGACATCTGCATCCCTCGCCCCCGGTGGACGCGTAAACCACTTGGTCCTCCAAACCGTACACGTGTCTGCCTTCTATATTCGCACTAATTCCTACTAGTCTTTTGATGTGTCCTCCATCCTTGTGCAGCTGTTGCATGCAGCGCCCCTGTTTGCACACCTTGTCGCTTTTGTTCTAGTATTGCCTTTCCAAAGCAGTCTACAGATTCCTCCACGTTTGTTGCATTCGCATCTATTGGCAGTTCCCTTGCTTGAGTTGTTACACGGCGTAGTGATCTAACCATCATATTACAATTCAGCGTTGTTACCTCATGCAATCGGTTCTGCCATCGCTCTATTTCTTCATCAGAATCCGATGTGCAGGAACTGTCGTGCTCCCATGAGATTCTTCCATCCATCGTGGGATTCACCTGATCTTGGTCTTACGCCATTATTTGGTAAATGTAGTCCAGTTCATTGTCACTGTCTTCATCGCGCACAGGTTTGGTGTAGCACGCTCCTTTGGCTAAATCTAGTGGGACTATTACACGGAGGGACTTTTTCTCGAATATCATTTTTCGTCTCTTTAGGTTGATGACTCCATTCATGTCCGTGGCCCAGTCTATTCCTAAGAAGGTGGGGTAAGGGTTACTGTCATCCAAAATTTCTATTACCTCAAAATCTATTTGTGTGCTCGCGCCTTCGATGTCCACTGTGACCCCTTTCAATCTCCCCATGGGCAAGATCTTCTGTTGGTTCGTCATCCATAATTGAATAGGAGACCATTGTAGTGCAGTATTTCCCATGCATTCCTAGGTCTATTTAGGTATCACATTCACATCCGACTCCAAGTCCAGAACGACCTGATCCATCTCATAGTCACCAATCTGTGCATTTCCCGTCCGGTGCGCAATTCATGCTTGCCTAGTTTCTGGACCATGTGTGGTTCACCCGACCATGTGCACCTAGTTATAAGCTCTTGCAATCCTTTAACTGAATTATTGTCCCATAGTAGCTTCATGCATATCTCTAAAAAGGTAGTCAGCATAGAAGGATCCATTTCTGGCTTAGTTTGATCCTTACTAGCTGAAGTAGAGGCCTCCGCGAAGCTCTTCTTAGCTTCCATAAATGTATCCTTCGTGCCTTCCAAATCAAACTCAGGTTGCTTTGTATGGGCTTTGCGGACCCAGGTATCCTCCTTAGGTTGCTTCCCTTATCCTCTCCTATGGTTGCACTACTTCTAAGGACCATGTTCACATTAGGGACCTCTTCGCGTTGTCCAGCCTTTATCATTTGGATGTTCTGTGTAGGAGTAGATTGAAGCACCCCTTTTTTGCGCATTTGTGCGATTAGTGTGGGGCAATATACCGCTTCATGATCAAATTAGTAATAATGCGGGCAACATGTTCTGGTTGGGTTCATATAGTCACGAACGTAGTGCCTAGGTCCTCCATAATTGTAGCAGATTATCTGTCCATGCCCTCGCCTGAGTCCCATTCCTCCTCGTCCCTGTCTGCATACTATAAGCAGGTGTTTGATCCATCAGCAACTCATAACTTTGGTAGTTTCGTTTGTCATGGCCCACCGATCTACAAAAATTGCAAAGTAGCTACTGCGGGGGGCTGTGTAAACTTCTGCAATATATGACAGTTGTCTGTTGTGTGCTTTCCTCCCACTTGACAGATCACACACCACTGTGTGGGTGCTGCTCTTGGCCCCACCTGTGCCTCTAGTCTTAATGGCATTGTTCCCCCCCTGCCCAATAGTTAGCGAATATCAGATAATGATCCTTATCTTGGTCCTGGTCTTTACATCTTATGCACCACACCTCTTCGTGCGCTTCTGGCTGGGGTGCCTTATCTTGTTCCAAAATTTGCATCTCCAAGCATAGGTTTTGTAGTTGCACATGGATTTGCTAAACTCCCAACCCAGGATCCTATATTGGAGTTTCATGCAATCTCATCGCTATCTCTAATGCTTCAGCCTAGGTCGATATTTTCTGATGTGATAACGTCGTCCTCAGATGTGGTGTCAAATATGCCACAAACCACGCTCGGTGCTGCGCATCCGTTAGCATCATGTTAGCCTCACGGATCGTACTTTTCAATCTCTAATCCAGATGGCAAGGGGTTTCACCTGGCAGCATCGCGATCTCCTTGAACCTGATGATTAACTGCATCTCTGATTTTGGCCGGCTAAATTCTTTGTTCAATGCATCCTGGATCTCTGCTATTCCAACATTTGGATGATCGCTAGAGTGCTTTATATACCATGTCAATGCGTGATCCTGCAGTGCGCTCACCAAAGTAGCCCTTTTAATGTTATCATCTGTAACGCCTTGGGCTTCCCATACTCCCTTTTCCATGAACCAAAAATAATCTGGTTCCTCATTTCCTATGCCTCTAAATACGGGAAACTTTATCGCACTCGCCATTCCAACCCTTGGAGGTGGTGGAGGTGTGGTAGGTGAAGATGGGGTTGATGTAGGTGAAGTGGGTGATGGCATGGATGGAGATGGTAACAATGGAATGCATTGCTTGATCAACCAGACCGCGCTTCTTGGAGAGAACCCAACAAGCTCCTCCTTGCTTTCTCGCGAAAGTGAAATCAGAGGACTGTTCTCTAATCCTTCGATCCCTTGGTAGCCTCTTCCGCTCCACATTACCCCAAACATCAATGGATTTGCATAACCCATTTCTCACAGAACAACATTTTAATCCATGTATTCAACGATTTGATGTACTTACCTCTCAGTCCCTTAAGGAAACGTCTTTCTGGTTCACTGTAACTCACAGTTGTGTCTATTGCGAACCCATTGATAAACCCTCCTATTATACGATCCAGTCAACGATCTACCGCCCGTGCGATTTTATCTTCAGATGCCTTAACCTGCTCACCAACTCTAGAGTCCATACTATCGGTTGATCAAGTTCGCACCTTCCCAGATTGTCAGCTAGCCTCGCGATCCACTCATACAATTCTAACGAGAAGGATGTGAAGAAGATCTCGTGGATATCTGTATATATGTAGCGATCCAGCCACCTCTTCTCAGATATTTGCGGGTTTTTATTTTCCTGTACCACGAACTCGTGCAGCTTCTAATCCAACCAATCTTCAATCTCTTTCTTCATAGGGTTCTAGTATTCCGACATCAAACATCCCTTAGGCAAATCCCGGTCCCGACAATGGAACCATTTGTTGGCTTGTTGGGGCCTGACCCAAGTTCAGAAGTGTTTTTAGCCAAACAAATCCCTCACTACCGGCCCTTTCGGCAAGAGTTCGTGGAGCGCGGACTGAAGTCTCACTCAAGGTAGTAGGGGAGGGTGCTGGAACTAGGTTTCCGCACCCTTGGGATGTCTTAATGAGGTTTGGAGGGGTCGCGAACTGATCTGCACCCTCGCGCTACCCTGCGCTGCTGTCAAGCTTCCACATAGATTCACGACAAGGTGCTTCTTAAATTCTTATTATTAATGAGTTTATTATAGATCAGATCTAAGTGTTAAGGTCTCTAATCAAGCTATCAACAGTTATAACCAGTGTGTGCAACCAGAAATCTTATAGATATGCATAAATTCAGAACATAACATATAGATTTGCGACCAAATGCACAAAAATCCAGAAACACTTATCTTTATTAATCTCCTATTCAGTACAATCAGTTCCACCCTGCACACTCAGTTGCAGACTCTACTAGGCCTCTGCGCACACAGTTGCAGAGCCTACTCTAACTACTACCACCAATGACTTGGACTTGCAGACTCAAAGCACTTCTCGCTTCTACAAACCCATATACTTCCGATCTTAGTCACAACTTACCAAAAACTACCTTCTATCCTTAGCACTTTGCTTTATTTATACCTTCCCATGGTCTGCGGACCATGGGCAAACTAACTTTCTTTCTATTATTTTACATTATTTTCGGGCAGACAATCCTTTGACTTGACCCATTACAGTTCGCACTCTGCACACTTCATGATGCCTTTACCATACTTTTACCTAAACTTGTGGGCTTTGAGCCCCAAAATCCTTACGCGGGGGACCCACTGCCCAATAGAACCCGATAGGAGTTTAGGACGTGATTATGGAAATTTGAAGTCTAGGAATAATGTTTTTTGTGGATTTTTTTCCTGTGTTTTGCAGCATTCTCTGTGTAAATAGAGAATGACTATTTCTAAGGATTTCAAGCACCGATAGTTCCCTTTTGTTATGGAATAGGTGGCATTCATCCCAGAGGGCGTTTAGAAATGATTTCTAACACTCAAAGAAGGGATTCGAGCAGACCAAAATATGAAGATGAAGAGCCCGAGAGGGAAATGACTCAACAATGCCTTTTTGGCTTAAAAGTCATGATGCTAAAGACAGTGGAGCTGGCTGAGGTTGTTGAAAGCTGTTGAATTGATTGTTGGTTACTGTTGTTGATTGCTGGGGGTTTTTGTTGCTGAACGTGAAGCCAAGGTGAAGGAGGTACCACAGAAGCCAAAGAGGCAGCGCAGAAGCAAAAGGCAGCCAAGGGAGTCACTTGGAGCCCAAGTGAAAAGCCAAGAGAGAGTTGTAACCTAATAGAAGGCAAAAAGAAGCTAGAGCGAAGAGCGAAGAGCCGAGAGCCAGAGCCAGAGAGCTAGAGTCAGAGCCAAGAGCCAGAACCAAGAGCTAGAACCAAGAGCCAAAGAGCTAGAGTCATAGCCAAGAGCCAGAACCAAGAGCCGGAACCAAGAGCCAAGAGCCAGAGCCAAGAGCGAGAGCTTCAAGAGCCAAGGTGTCTGAACCCATTGTTTATGTGTAGAACAATAGGAGTTGATCCAAAGAGCTTGTAAAAAGTACTTATACCATAATCCCAGAGAGCCTAGTTGAGTTGACTAGAGCTCACAGAGACGTAGCCCAAGAGTTGTGGGTGAACTCCTAATTAAACTACTGTCTTATGTTTTTGTTTTTACTGTTGTTTTATTTACTGTTATATGCATTTATATATCAGTTTCAGGACATTAATTTACAACACAACAACAGAAATTAAAGCAAGTAATCAGTTGAAAGCAAACACAAACATACACCCATATTTTCAAGCATTTCTTAATTCTGCATTGGTTAATCATTAAGACTTGGGAAAATTTAAAGCTTTGGAAGTCGGAGAGGTTCTTCTAAGATGGACACGAAGCTTAAGTAGCCCATTTTCAAATCAATATAAGATATGATTTTGGTCTCCCTGCATCGGGAAGAGGCAAATAAGATGGAAAAACAGATTCCATTATAAAAAATATATGGCCAGCCTAAAAAAATTCATCTTAACCTGCTCATAACCAACTCAAACCAATATTAGTGGTAGCAGGCAAGGACTAAAAATACGTTTTATAAATTTCCTTTGTTTGATTGAAGCCTTCTTCAATAAAATGCACATATTGTGTCAATGAAACCCTTTTTTCAATGTGTACGGAACTCCTTGTAATATGATGTACGTGGCCCCCACGTGACTTTGATAAAAATAATTGAACTGTTTTTAATTATTATGGAGCCTTTTGACCTATGGTCACAAACATGAGATGTGCGCCTTTTGACCTATTGTCACGGACAGGGGATTGCGCACCCTAGACTCAATGACTTTGTGCATGTAACTTGATTGTTTACCTCAGAATCAATGACTTCACACATGTAACCTGTTTTTTTTGGGAATTGAAGTTAAACGATATCTGCGTGTTTTTTACACTAATGAAGTGCAAAATTTGTGCGCTCTTTAATAGTTCGACAAATTTGCAATGCAAATTTATTTTGAAAAAAAAATCCCCTTCTTCTCTTGGCCCTCTTCTTAGTAGCTCTGCAGGCACCATATATCTTGTGATCCTTCCTCAGCTTTGATACCAATTTGTTGGAAATTTAGAGGAGCTTAAACAAAAATTACACACAAAAGTCACGAGTTGCGAGTCTTCTATTGGTCACACAAAAACTTAATTAATTACAATGGAACTAGTGAATGGTATTTAACCTTTTCCAACTAGTGACTTGCCTAAACTAACTTGATATGTAACCACACAACTTCACATGCAATCACACACTATAAATTTGACTATGAATTAACTCGACTTGACTCAACAATGCTCACTCTCTAATTTTAGCCAACTCCTCATGCAAGAGTAATTAGCTTATTTTAACAATAAATGATCTATTTCTAGGTATGTTTTTGAAAATTTGCAAACATAACAAAGTTAAATAGTTAATTTCAATGTCTATCAAGTATCCAAAATATTCTAAAATCTGCAATTAATTAATAATAGGTATGAATGGGTATATTACACTAGATAACACACAAATATTTCTCCTTGTACAATTGACAATATTAGCATTATATTATCAATATAATTCCCATTGAACTTAAGTTATTGGATATGTTCTTGCAAATGTAAAGGGTGTTATCAATCCCAAGTGGCTTGAGTACTACAATAATTTGATTAACGAGCTGATCCATTATGGTAATATATTTTATTTTTAATGAGAAGAGGAGATTTTCAATGGGAAAAGGAGTAACTTAGTCTCTGCATCTATGAGGATTTTTCTAGAATTTTAAACATGAGCTTGGAAATTTTACATATCTAAAATAAATATGGTTGAAGTACAATTCCCTCCAGAAATTCCATAATTATTTCCATAACTAGAAAGTTCTGTATAAGTAGATTCTAGCTACTAAAATTTTTTCTACGTAATTAAACCCAGATAGTGACCTCATAACTCCTTTCCCTTCAACAAACTAACCAGCTATGATGCAATTATCCTTGAAATGTTATCCTTGGATTGTGAATTGACATATATTGAACTACATATCACCTTGTATCACTTTGATATACCTAGAGTTTCGAAGATTTTTATGGTGGATAGGTCATCCCTAAAATAATGTGCTCTCGTTTATTCCATTGTAGTATTGATAGATTATAATTCAAATATGTGCTCCAGAAATGGCATTAAGGGTCTCATTTTTTGGTGCAGGGACTATTTATGTTATGGTAAATTTGAATTAGTAGGTTTTTCAAAACTAAGAAAGCTTATTAGCATATAAATGGTGGGAAATTATGCTTTTGGTGTATGTCACCCACATTTACTAATGTGATTGTAATAGTAATAAAAATACTAAAATTAATATTAATAGAAATAATATTTATAACATTAACACTATTGCATTATTATATTATTAATAAAATTTATTATTGATATAATATTATTATTATTACTGAAAATATTTAAATAACAACATTAATAATATTAACATTGATATTAACAACATAAGAATAATGACAATTACAATAATATTATTACTATTAATAATAATAAAAATCTTAATGTTAAAATTTATGTTAATGTTATTAATAATTTTTTTTGTTGATTAAGGTTTCTATCAAGTCTCAAAATCATATCTATATAAATTTAGAGATCACCATTTAACCTTACCATTGTTGTAGTCTACCACAAGGGAAGTTAGATCTCTTGACACTCGTCTACTTTTTATTAATCAAAACCATTGTAGAATAATACTACATGCCATAGGCTAGATATACAAAATGTCAAAACCATCTTAGAATAATACTACATTCCATGATCTCACAGGAAGAACAGACTCCATATATATGTCATCCGTAAATATTCATAGTTTCTTTTTTGACATTTTATCTACACTCACAAAGTGCCAGATTAATATATAAAAATTCTATTTAGTATATTTACAGCCATTGATACCTTCCTGCATGGACGCAAGGTATCAATGTTTTGATCACATATGTCCCTGAACATAATTTTGTTGAAGATAGGCAGTGCCTCTCTATTTGAATATGCTTAAATGCATTTACAAAATGTAATTTACTTTTAATAGAAATTACAATTTTTCCTATGGGAAGAAAAAAAATACTACATGCCATGGGATAGATATACAAAAAATCAAATTCCATAGGCTAGATATACAAAATTTCAAAACCATTTTAGAACAATACTACATGCCATAGTCTAGATATACAAAAATTCAAGGCTAGTTATTGCTAGATACAAAATTTCTTAAAGAAGCTTTTCTACTGAAGGTAAAACATATTAGCCAAGAGGGTAGAAGAAGCATCAGTTATCTAAGGAAGTAACTAGGGCTAAATCCCATGCATTTGTTCCTATTGGAGCTATAGGCTGGAGGCCACATTGTAGATGACACTCTATGTGGGCGAAGAAAGAATCCAGACCTCACATGAAAAGAATGTTGGTGGTGTTGGACTTATTGAATTTCATTAAGGCAAAATATAACGCCATTCCAGTCCTTGTGCTTGTCCTTAACAACCCTTCCCAAAAATGTCTTCATTTTCTAATGGAGGGTGATGGAATTGAGATATTGGCACTAATGTCCCTTGGTATGATCAATGTTGGGAACTTAGTGAGTTACCATATTTTTGATTTCAAAATGAAAGTAGACTTGGAAATAATTTATATTTAAGGCTTCTAATTGATGAAGTTCCTCTTGGATTTTTGGAGGGGTGGAGGATTGGAATGTAGTTGTAATGTTTTATTCTTGGGATTGAGCCTAAGTTCAGCCCTAAGGGCCTTGACATCCAGATGTTTGATGGGATCACATTCACTGGAGGGGCATGGTACTCAGTGACATGAGAGGGTTAGTTTAGGACCCCCGCCAAGTAGAATGGGAAACAATTCAAACATGTTGACACGGTCTAGGAAAATATTAGAAGAAACTTAACATTTGGCTACTAGCATTGAGAAATCAATGTACTTGTCGATTAGGGTTGATTCATCTTACCTGATAATTACTTGCAAGAGTTTGTTGGATTTTTATTACTTTATTATATATTCTTCTTCAAGAAACTACCAAAAGCATAAAGTGCATGAATATCACAAGAACACTAAGAACACAAGATATAGGCTCCAATCAGGGAAAAACCCAGCAAGGGGGAAATCCAAATAATTTCTCTTCTTATAGAATTAGATCAAAGTGAGATATATAAGACCCAAATACCAAGGCCAAGACCTCCACATCCCCAAGTCATACCTCCTTCAAAACATTCCTCGAACAAGTCAAAGTCAACAAAGCCAATGTTGGTTAAAGTTTAACAATTATTGTCAAACCCATAATTTCAGCCCTGCGACTCAGATATACAGTTTGGACTAGAAACTTTGGCCTTGTAGCTCACAAAATAACCCCAAAATTGTTGAACATGTGGCCAGAAACAAGCAAAGAATTTGAATTCATCCTCTCTTCCCTAGATTTCTCTCTTACTTGGCCTTCACACTTCTTTTATTCCTTCTTTCTCATATATTTAACTTGTGTGAGTGAGTGTGCAAATGAGGACAAAGTATATTCCTTTTATATCCATCTACGGGGTCAAATTACGCGTCTTCTGGGTTGACTACGTCTTGTGGGAGAAATTGGATTTTTTTTCACTCAAAATATAATATTTTTCTTTTGTTACAAATTGTCCAAATAGGAATTTGACACATGACCCAATTTATTCTTGACTCAACAAACCCTAGAAGCATGAAGAATGAGATTTTGACTACAATAATAATAATTCTAATTTTCTTTTTCTTCATTTTTATTTTTCCAAGGAATATACTTTCATATGAGTACAAAGATAATTATGAAGACCAAACCTACTTACATTTTTTAACAGCTCAAAGGGTTCATGAATTAGACTAATTGGTATTGAGAGAGTATAAGCATACTAATAATAGATTTACGAAGGGTCCAACAATAATAGAATGTAGTTACACCAATGAAATTTCACACCACGAAGATGCAATGTAGACAATAAACGAAATTCCACAATGCAAATAGTAGCAAGCTAAAAATGTTACAAAGGTTGAACATAAAAAAAATTACCCCACAATTTTCTTCCTACCAAGCATTGATATGCTATAGATGAAGCTAAACTGTTTTTCATCCACTTCCCATTCCAACTCTACCCCTTCCTACAATCACATTGAACATCTCAGGAGTCGTTGTGTTAACAACTATCTTCCTACTCCATGCTTCAAATATCAGTAGACGATGCATGTAATGAATGTTGGGATCTAAAGGACCGAGACCTTGATGTAACATAGTTTCCACAAAGATAATGTCATCGAGTAATATCACATCTGTGATGGAGGATTTCCACAGAGATTGTAGAAGAATGGGGAGCCATGACAAAAGGGTCAAGAGTTTATATAAGGAACAAGAACTTCCATCTCAATGTGAAGGGACGTATTAAGGTTAACATGTGTGACTACATTGGGTGGGAGGTGGTCATGTGGTGGGGTTCCCTATTCCATTGGAACATATTCCAACACTTCAATCACGAAGTTAATGTTATTAGTTAAGGTTATTAATATCATTTAGGTAATATGATTAACATTATTATTAAGGATATTAATATTTTTTTTTATATTACATAAGTAATAATAAATAATAATACATTTTTAAGGTCATGGCCAAGCAAGACATCACATTGATGTATTAAATTAATGTGAATATTTTTATACTAATATTAACATTAATATTAATAATAAAATGACATTAATAATATTAATATTAATATTTCATCATAATATTAATATTAATCCTAATCCTTCTAATATAATATTATTAACCATTTTAATTTTTGTTAATGTTAATTGTCAATAATATTTAACATTTAAGAAATAAAACTATAATTATTAACGATAATAACATTATTAATAACATTAATAATATAAATACTACTTAAAATGTTTTTAGTAACATTGTTAATAACATTAGCAAGAACTAGAGAGTCTTGCAAGAAGGGAATTGGTTTTGGGGAAGAGCAGGACTCTTCATTACTCCATGGTTTCGGAGGTTTGATTATTCAAAAATGGTGGTAACAAACATTCTAATTTGGGTAAGGTTTTAAAACCTTTTTCTTTCATTTTGACATCATAAGGCACTCGAGGAAATTGGAAATACAGCTACTTTTTAAAAAGTGGATAAAAAAATAATGCAGTAAGGATTATTTACCTTTTCTCGTATATGTGTAGAAATAGACTTAAGAAAAGTTCTACCCAATCACACTCTACTAAAACATAGATCCTTTCAATCAATACAAACCTTGGACTATGAAAATATGACATTTACATATCGTACATGCTTTCAAAGAAGACATTTACAGGATTCTTATCCACAAGCTAAAAATACCCCAAAAAAGAAAAAGGGGCAGGCTCAGAAAACAAAAAGTTGGATATCTTCTATTCAAACTTTTTCAAATTATGAAGAAGAGAAAATAAAGGAGGAGCCTCCAATATAATATGATATGAACACTAGAAACCTTGATGGGCATGCACAACCCATGCATAATGTACAAGAAATAGAAGCAACCCATGCATCTAGACACACTAAAAGTATGTCACACAAAGATGATGGTTTGGTAGGAACAAATAGATACCACGTATCAAAATTTTTATATTGTGATAAATAACAACACCTATGGTGGATGTGTTTGAGTTGACAGTCGTTCTGATTGACTCATCTACAAGGTTCTGGAAAAATGTCCAAAGAAGGAATGGAAAGAAAGAGAAGCTATGTGACTATTATAACACATAACTTTTATTTTGTATTATTTTTTGTTATAGAGCTAAGAGAATATTATATTCTCTCACAAGAATCTAGTATTGCATATCTTGAATGCTTTCAAGCATCTGCAAAAGGAAATTTTGTTCCTTTTCTATGATCCAATGAAATTATGGATTTTTTGTAAGGAAAAAAAACACCATTAATAACATTAGCAATGTTACAATAATTATAATATAAATACATTATTAATAACATTAATGTTAATAATATTAAGTAATAAAAGTAACATTATTATTAACAATAATAACAACAATATCCTTGAGGGTTAGCTCAATTGGTTAAGTCCCTGTTGTTAAAGAACCTTTTCTATTGAGAGGTCATAGGTTCAATTCTCTCGACACCATTGGGGTTAGGTTCCATGGTTGATTTCACAAGAACTGATCATTTTAGGTGGACCTTACTAGTACAAATATTCTATGGATGTAGCGGTTACTAATCTTTAGGGCCCATGAACTGCATAAAAATAATAATAATAACAATAACAATGTTATGATGTAATAACTTCATATACCAATGTGACAAAGAAACCCTTCATCATGATGTGATGAAAATTTCCCTACATTACATTATGATAAACATATTCTCACATTGCATTTGAACATAACCCTTCACCAGGATTACATTGTTGTGCAATACAAGGTAACCCAACATCGCATTGCGGTGAATATATCCTAAAACACAAGGTGATAAAGATAACCTAACATGAGAATGCGGCATCCAAAATTCATTGTTGCAATGTTACATACCAAACCACAACATTACAATGTTACGAATATAATCTAGTGTTTTAGTGTGACCAATCCAATCTCACATTGCAATATAGAAAACATAACACAATGTCGCAATGTGACCAACATAATCTTACATCGTAATGTGCTAAAAAACACCTAATGTGACAAAGTCTCAAACTTAACTTGATGTTGAAATGTGACAAATAAAACCTAATGTTGAAGCAAGTCAATCATAACCTCACATTACAACATGATGAATATAACATCATGTTGCAATGTATTAAAAAAAAAACAAATATTAGAATATGATTAACATACCTCGATGTTGTAATGTGGTTAACATATCCTAACATCATAATCAAATAAAACCATTCACTAACATCATGGGACATGTATTCCAAGATGAATATTGGGAAAAACATCATAGTGGGTGTCACTTTCGATTTATTATAGCTAAGGAAATTGGCAAAGGAAAAGAGGCATCAATTGAAATTTAATTATAAAAAGAAAGGAAAATAGGAGAAAAAGGAGATGAAAGGTCACATATTTGTATGAGAGGAAAATTGAAGGGAAAATAGAGGAAATTGAATAAAATAGAGGTCTCAATAATAAAAAGGATTATGAGGATCAATTCACATCTTTTGTCAGTTTAGTTTTGGATCTCTCTCTATTCTTAATAATATTGCACACTTAGAACATTATTTATATCACTCTTGCCTTGGAGAAAGAAAGCAAAGGAAGGAAATGGAAGGATAAGGAAAGAGAAGGACAAGTAAGGAAGGTTGGATCAAACAACTTCAACAGGAAGACTTGCATGTAATAGGTGGCATGTGTGATTTCCTAGTTGGTTTGTCAATGCATGGTACATGCACTTGTGTATTTGGTTCTTTTATTGTCATTTCATGGGTTTTTCCAGGTATGACGATGATTTCAACCTTGCCTTGCCATTTCTGGATAACCATGATGTGATGGGTTTTTGTTATTTTGTTGAGCTTCAGATTGCCAAGATATTTTGAAACTAGGTGAGGTGGTCTCAGGAAAATTCCCAAGGGTTGGGGGTGGAGGTGCTTTAATCTTCGGGAAGCCTTCGACAAGAGGTTGGAGACAGGAAAATTCCTTAATGTAACATTGAAGAAATTCTCAGGCATCCAAGTTTTTTTTTGGCTTAGTGATCTCTTGACCACTTTTGGCAGGATTGTGGTGGGTTGAGGGTGGAGGTGGTTTAGACTTTGGGAAGCCCTAGATATTTAGGTATTGGTTTTCTTATGTGATCTCTTAAGCAGTTTTAGTGAGATCAAGGGAGCATGAGGGTGGAGGCAATTTAATCTCCGTGAACCCCTGGTTGTTTATGTCTTGAGTCCCCGATTCATGATTGGAATATGTAACAAGGGTGATTGGCTGAAAGAAATATTTTCTTCAACCCAATGTATGGGCAGGTGGTACATGGAAGTCCTTGACTTGGTTCAATTTGTATACGTTAATAAGAGCTCTTTTCTTCTTGCAATTTATGCGTACTTGTACTTGTTATTACGTGGCTTTGATGGTTGTTCTATCATGGTTATTATTCTGGTTATATGTTGGTTATAAGTATGGTTCCATAACAAATTATAACTCTAGCTCTTGATATTTTTTGATTAGTTGATGAATGGTTAATGAATGCATGAGCTAAAAAATGTTATTTCAGAGAGGGAATTAGACCTTCTTGGTGAATCTCATATAATTTTCAGACTCTTATGTTCAAATATGCATTCATGGCCTATAGATTACATGTTCACCATATGTTTGAGAACACGGTTGTCATGGTTACGCCTAGATAGGTCATGTCCGTGATAAATTTTTTTTATGAATGGATTTTTCCTGATGTTATTTATCATTCTGGAAAGTCTCATTTGGTTCTAGGTAGTGGTCTAGAGGCTAGCCTAAAATGGTGGCTTAGACTTCGGACTGGACCCTCTAAGATGGAAGTTTTGGGTCATAACTACACCCTTAAATGCTTATGCATGCAGTTGAAGGCCTATAACCACATGGAGCCCTTCTAATGCATGTGGTTGTGGGCCCAAGTCATTAAAAAGGAAATCCAACTCACGGTTTGGGCACTTGGAGTGGTTGTTTAGCTCTTGGGTGTCGTGCAGGTCTTGAGGAAGGCCAATAAAGTTTTAATTTTTTGATTCCACTTCCTTAACTTCACTTAGGAGGTTGGGTCATGTTATAGTATCCCTCACCTCATATTTACCCCATCCAGTTAAAGTGGGTAAATGCGAGGTGGGTGGTTACAATATTGTGATTCAATCTAACCATAGTAAACTATAGTCAACCATGTTTAAGCATAGTAGATCATGGTCTTCCATCGTTAACTGTATGAACATGGAAACCCATTGTCAACCATGGTCTAGATTGGTCAATTATAGCCAATAATGGACAACCATGGGAAACTGTAGTTAACATTTCTCTACCATAGTTTATCATAGTTAACATGGGAAACATTGTCAAGTATCATCACCTGTGATTAACTATAGTTTTCATGGGAATCCACAAACAATTATGCTCAAACATGACCACAAGTGGAAACACATAATTTACATGGAAACATAAATATAAAATGTTTAAATTCACAAATGTAATTTTGAAACACTTATTGTTAATATGTTCTTATCACCATTGTTCATGGTTCCTCACTATTTACTATTCTTCTTGCTAATTAGACATGGCTAGACAAATTTGCTTACACTTGCAATCAAACAATAAAAATGAATAATAAATAGATTTTTAAAATATATATATATATATATATATATATATAAACAACCTTATGAGAGAATGTCAATTAGCTACCTTTATAGGCTTATTCAATTCATTTCCTTAGGGTAATATTACCTTTTTACATAAATAATAGTGTTAATATTAGCTTATAGTATAAATAAATATTTTTAATATTATACTATAGTGTTGATAATAATAACAATATTAACAGTGTTCATAACATTAATATTATTAATGTTAATGAGAACACAAATAATATTAATAGTAATAAATACTATTAATTGTATAAACATTATTATTATTAACAACATTAATAATAATGTTGTTAATAATATTTAAGTATTATGATTAAAATTATTATTAACAATATTAATATTAATATTTTCTTATATTATATAAATAATAGCACAAAATAATCTAATTTTAAGTCATGGCTAAGGGAGACAACAAATTGATATATGCAATTAATATTAATATTGTTACTCTAACATTAACATTAATAATATAATGATAGTAGTAATATTTTTTTTTCTTTGCTAAGACTAACCTACGCACCCACGGAGATTTGAACCAGTGACCTATCGCAAGGAGTGCCTTAACAGCGCACCCATTCACCGTCAATCCAAAGCCCCGTGGGCAATGATAGTAGTAATATTAATATTAATCTTTTATATCAATACTAATATTTATACTAATCCTTTTGAATATTAATATTAATAACATTATTATCATTATTAATATTGACATTACTAATAATAGTTGAGTATTATTATTATTAGCAATGTTACTAGTAAAATTAATTTTTTCGTAAGCAAGCTCATAACTTAGTATTAACAAAATTGATTTAGATAGAGTACAAGTTGAGGTGAACTAGTGAAGCTTATGTTGAAATGAGGAATTTTTTGCGAAATTCTTATTCTAGTCTAAAGAAAACTTGAGAGGGGTCATCTACCTATGAAAGGGAAACCATATGATCCCTTGCAAAATTCATATGACAATTTGAAGTAGTTCAAAATAGAGGAAGTATAGATATGATAATTTATAAATTGATTAGAAAAACTGAAATAGCTATGGAAACTAGAAGAAGACAAAAGCATAATAGGCCTTTCCTAGAGGAGGTTAAGATGGCTGATGAGGGACCTAGTCATGCTGGTTATTTGGCACTAGAAATTCTTGGGGTTGGTGATGCTTGGCTTTGTCCTTTTCTTCATGCTATTGCATATGCATATAGAAAAATGGATCACAATATCCTTCTATCATCTAAATATTGCACTCCCATTCAATCATAGTTCTGTCAGGAAATTCCTTGTGCTGAGAGGATTCCCTTTTGGTGGATTGGGTAATATAGGTCTAACTATCAACTTTTAGCTCTAGACCCTTCCATGTTGCCGAATTTCCACGGTCTCCCATTTCCTTATTCTTTTCTCGAGTCGTTTGAGGGACAGGGTTGACATAAATTGTCATGTATTGTGAAGAGTCCATGTAAACTGACCTTTTCCTAGAATTGGTGGAAATTAGAGTTCGTGGGAGGGGAGGAAACTCAATGCTAATTGATCTAGAATTTTTTTATAGAGAAAGGCACATATTGTTTATATTGATGATAAGCTCCACCATTCGTTTCTCAACTTCTTCCCTAGCTTCTTCGATATTCTAGAGCTAGAAAGCTAACATGTTTCTCACTGCCCAATGAATGTTTCATAGATGTCTATACTCCTCTGCCTCCATTGTAGCAACCGAAAAATGGATGCGGGGAAAATTTTCTTGGTGAAACAACACCTCCTCTTGGTCATGCTAAGGAGGGAGAGGTTGGTGTCATCATGCTCTATCATCAAGTGTAGATTTTCCATGTTTGTGAACCATTCTTACATGCCTGGTGCAATGGAGTTGTATCATTCTATGTTCAATTCATTGCCTCCCACTTCATGTCCTAACACGTACAAGAGAGAACGACATAGGCATAAGAAAAGAATTGATTTAGCTAGAGTAGGAGCATGATTTTCGCAGTAAGGAATGCCTCACAACAGATCGAGAGAATTCTCGACACACCACTATGCAACCATAAATGAAATGAATTGGATAGGATCCTTAGTTCCTGGCCGCCACTTTGTCTCAAGATTAAAGGCTATTTTGTTGTCTATCATATGGCCTCTTACATATCTTGGTAGACAAGTGTACACCCAGATCTAGGAGAATGATGCCTTATTTGGTAACATGCATGCAATGACAAGCCCTCACCACTTTATATGGAGAGGTTAGGGTCAAGTCCTCATATTGGGTTTCCTCTCCACTCCTTTATTTGTTAGGAAGTCCGCTAGGGAGTTTTCTTTGCATCTTTCATGGGAGAATATTATTTCCTTTGACTAAGATAGAATATGTTCCAATGGTTGCATGTTGTGTTCAAATGTCCAATTTAGAGAGAATATTGATGGAGGCGATCCATTAGTGATTTTTTGGGCCTCTTGTATTATAAGTCTAGAGTCACTTTCAACAATGATGGGGTGGAAACGATTGTTTCTAATTATGCAAAGCCCTTGGACTAGAACCTATAGCTCAGTAGAATTATTACATTCCTATCTGATGCATCCTTTATAGTCTCTATGGATTTCCCCTTTTTTGATTCCAGATGACACCACCAATTCCAACCTCCCCTAGATTTTCTTTGAAGTGTCCAACAAAGTTGAGTTTGTGATGATGAACCTAGGGGGGGATACCAAACTTCAAAACTTGGATGCAACTGCAAAATTGAGGGGGTGGTCTTGTGATCATGGGGATATTAAAGTTCCACCAGGCTAAGATGGCCATCTCAGAAGGAGGTCCTTTAAATTCACTTTCATCCCAACTAGAGAGGAACAAGGTTTCCTCAATGTGTTTGTGGAAGATAAACTAACTGCCTTCAAGGATTTTGTGTTTGTCATTGAAATTTATTTTATTTCTCTCCTTCCAAATTTCCCATAACAGGAGGCTTGGGGTGATTGTACATAATATATTAAGGAATAGAATTTGAAAAGGAATTTTTTTCCATATTTTGATAGATTGAACTATGTTCCCTTCAACTCTATCGGTACATTGAAAGCTAAGAGCCAAAATTTCCCATAAAATATCGATAATTACACAAGAGGCCATATAATCCTCTTTTAAGAATATTTCCCTAGGTGAGAGTGTGGTGTCTTATAAGAAACTGAGTGAAGGTGGTCACTTTTGACCGTAGTTTTAGGGACCTGTTGATGCCTAGAAAATCACTGCATCAACATAGTGGGAGAACCACCCACTCCATACCTTAAGACAACTCCTTTTCCATTTAGGTAGTGGCTCCAACTAGGGATAATGGGGATAGTTTCCCAATGAAAGGTTATTGAATGGATGTGTAATTCTTATAGTGAAGTGAAATAGATGGATTTGCAGTAATGAATTAAATGGAAAACATATGCATTAATCTACTCTATAACCTGGGATTGTTTAACTTTTATCTAGATGCGATCTATAATGATTTTCCTTAGTAAATGACAATATAGATTGCTCAAACACCAATGGAAATGAAAATATTTCAAGATGATTATGTTGATTAAATAGTTAATCAAAATAATGTGTATAACTCATATCAAATTTAGAATATCAAAGCAAATTGCTTAACATGTATTTAAAATATCAATGACAACATGATCAGAAATGAATACATGTAACATTATTCTTTAAATAACATATAATAGGTAATCCAAAAATATAAATTCACTATTTATTTATGAGCAAAGAAGAGGCACAAAGATAGAAATACTAGATGTATGTTTCTTAGCTCATAAAAGAAATAACAGTAGTTTATTCCTTCCCACAAAGATGATTCCAGGAGTACAGTAATGCAGCTTCTCAAAATTCTTTATCAAAATTCCTAAACAATGTTCCCATCATTCTATTAAGAAAAGTATGAAATTACAATAGTGTGAGCTGTTGTAAGCCTTTCTTCATAAAATTCAGGACCTTAATTTCTTACAACAAGAAAGCTTAAATCGCAAAAAAACAACTAAATTTATTGTGCAGAGCATTGAGGGCATTTAAACAGATCCCTTCAATACACTTAAAGAAAAATAATTTTTTGGTAGAAATGTTCTGAATATGATTTTCTATATTCATCAATTTTTTTTGTTCCATCAGATAATCTGGATGTTTGTCCATCTGTATGAATTAAATTGTCACTTATCAGCACAGTTATCTTCTTCTGTGATGAACTTGAACATGAAAACAAGAATTGATAAACTCAAAATAAATGAGTCTGACAAGTAGGTTTTATTTGAAATAAATCAAGTTTTGCAAAAAATCAGGATAAAAACGTAGAGCGTAATAAATTCGAACACAACCATCAAGGAGGGGAATGCAGAGTGAGGTTTGTGATAAGACAATTCATACTTTACGGTCTTATTGTATATCATTTTTAGACTAGGGGTAGAACTCACAATAATTGCAATCGTGGAAAGGTGGATGACTAACTATTTTCGAAGGGGGTCGGAAGTGGTAATTTTTTTGTGAAGAGGATATCTGAAAAGAAAATGGAGTGATGCATGGATATAGTTCTTGTACGAAAAACCACTTTTCAGACCCCCCCCCTCGAGAAACTTAAAATGAGCGCAGGGGGGTCTGAAGTCTTCTCTGTCATTGATCCGGACAGATCTGAGCCGTTATTAAATCAAGGCAATTCATGCTTTTATATTTTATCGCAGTTGGATTTTGAAGTGGAGCCAAAGGAACGAGAAGGAAGGGATGACCTTTTGTTATTTGCAATAGCCACAGACACAGGGAAAGTTATGAATTGACATGTTGTTTATATCGAGTCTAAGGCTTGATCACATATCGCAATACTCGGGAATATCGCAATTGTAGTTATGGAGTGGCAGACATTAATAGGTGGCCGAAAGACTTGCGATTTTGGATATACGGAATGATATAAGGGATGCTGTCATGGTGACATTAGTATTACATGGAAGATCAATGTGGAACAATGACGTGGTAGATGATGTCATATCACAATCAACAGAGATATGATATCGCAATCGCAAATCGACTGACCTAATCGCAATCACAAATCGGCTAAGGTAGGAGTCTTGACCCTTTGGTAACTGTGATAGCTCTAGATGTGGGAGATTTATGGAATGTATTTTATAATAATGCCAGGTCTGGGATTTATCGCATATCACAATTGGTTAAGGTAGGAGACTTAATTTCTGTGGTTTGTTGCGATACCCGCAGATGCAAGGGAATAATAGAATTGTATTAATCTTGCCGTCAGGTTTGGGGTTAATCACATTTTGTAATTCGGATTTGGTAGAGGGGTATTTTCCTTTGGAACTTTGTTTATTTGGGATGTGGTGAAGTCTTAGCCTTTAGAAACTTTGCGATGCGGTATTTTGGATGGGGCAGAGTTTATAAAGATAAAACCTTTGGGAATTAAAACCTCTGATTATTTTGTTTTTTGAATAAATAACCCATATTTTTAAATACTTAAGGTTTTTGAAGCCTAAGTATAGTTTTGGCCTCGGGGCTATTAAAATTTAGTATTTTTGATAATCAAGGTTTAATACTTGGGTTTCAATTAAAAATCCTAAATATT
Organism: Pinus tabuliformis; assembly: GCA_031772625.1. Lineage (NCBI taxonomy): Eukaryota > Viridiplantae > Streptophyta > Pinopsida > Pinales > Pinaceae > Pinus > Pinus tabuliformis. The sequence continues at coordinate 130,479,120 of CM062815.1, forward strand.
AAACTTTGGTTATAGTTCTTTATTAACGATTTTTTTCTTGTTGACTTTTTTAAAACTCAAGGGTCCCTATTTTAATATAACAAAATTTGTAGGAGATTTATAATACATTAAAATGGGGGTTGCTGAACAGTACAACAATTTGCGATTTACTGGAAGAACCAATTATCTCTGATAAAAGAAATTTTCCAAAAATTCAGTAAAAATAATTTAGGAAGTGAGAACTACTTTTCGTAACATTTAGATAAATTAAATTACTCTGACTATAAAAATCATTAAATTGCAATTTCTTTTAAAAACCTTTTGTGAATGAAAAGAAACCTATTTAATTTTATGAATAATTAATCAGGTTGTGAAAATAAAGTATGGGTCTTTTTACGACTCAATTTTTAATGTACTCGTTTGTCATAGGTAGAGCCACTACTATGAGCAACTGTTCATAGCCTTGCCAAGGTTACCTTTTAACCAACAACAATCCAGTGTCCCATTCATTTAATAGTGCAATAATTAGAATTAAATTATATTTTTCTTTTCTTTTATTTTTTTTGATGCTAAAAATCCATTGTCCAGGTTTGGTGGCTAGATAAAGACAATTCCATTCACCGGTAATAATCAAAACTGAACAATTTGGCTCGTGATGAGACCCTTTGTCTTATAATTAAAAATCATAATTCATTACCCTAATTTGGTGTTCAATATGGTAATGTCAGTTTAATTGGTTACCTATGAACATGGTAAGTAGGCTCGTGATGAGAATTCTCATCTTTTTTAGATTTATTATATATTACAATTACACTCTAAAAAAATTCCCTTTTTAATGGATGGGGAGGATTATTGACTCCTTAAGAGTTTGGGATGACAAATCTGAGTTGAAAGTGTTTAAGTCGTAAGGCAATCTTTAATTTTTTAAGGATAACATTTTTTGACTGAAACTAAAGTAAAATGATATAATTTTTGAGGTGTTCTAAAAATTTACAACTTAATTGAAAATATTTTTAGAGTTTTATAATTTTTATCTAAATTTCAATTTTGGTAACCACTTCTTAAAAATTTCCTACCTTTAAATTAAAAAATTAAAATAACTTCAAGAGATGTTTGAAAAGCCAATAAATTACTACTTAACATTTTATTAACAAAATTTGTAAAAGGAAAAATAAAATCCAGCGGGATGTACAATGGAAGTGATTTTACAGATTTTTTTTTTGATTCAATAAGAGTATGTCCTTCCATTAATCAATAAAAAATATTACATAATGTAAACTGCAAAATGAGTGCATACACCACCAATGCACTGTTTAAACAACAAAATTCGCATTTGAAAACCTTCTTTCCTTCTTAACCCGAAAGAAAAAAAAGCTAAGTTCTAATGCGCTGACAGGTTTGCTAGACTACAGAAGTCCTGCGCCACAAAGAGCCCTTCACTCCTTAATGAGGAGGGACCACCAAAACCTACGACCCATAATACCAATGGACCAGAAGGCATAGAGAGTCTTGTCAACCTGAAGAACAAGTGATCCAACCATCAGGGATCAAACGACTATGATCTATTTCAGGTGAACCAACACACCCACAACTTAAAACCCAAATGGACCCGAAATGAGTACAAAACTTCTTTCTAGGAAATTTCGGGTCTATCTTCAGTATTAACCCATGATTAGTTAAAATGCCCGACTCCCATTTGATTCAGACCTCGCCGATCTGATGGTTCTAGATAGATTTCGGGCCCACAACATGCACGCCTATTAAAATTCCAAACAGACCCGATGGGTGGCCTTAACCGCCACTTATAATATTTCAGATCCATTGTCTGGGCTATCTTCCATGCAACTAACCGCTCGATATCCGTCGAATGTTGGTGATCATTGCCATCAAAATTCGTCTGCCTGTCAACTTGATCACTTTTTACTCCTTTCCTCTTCCCTAACATTGTTACTCTTTTTGCTGTCTCCTTAGGTCAAATTACTCCCTGTTTGCAATGTTATGGAGATACTCCCTATCTGCGGTCGCCTGTCTATGAAAGTCCTTACGCAATTTCCTTGAGGGAGTCACCTCCCACTCATAGCACTTGTTATCTCTTGTACAAAGCACACCCTCATTCGCCACATGATCCGTTAATCTATTTTCAGTTTTGGGAACATGAACAAATATGAGTGTTCTTAGGGTTCTTAGGTGGAGTTGAATACGTTGGTAGACCTGCAATAATTGTCAATGTTTTGATACTTTTTATGGTGCCAAGCCATTGCCTATCTTTTTGACCGAATTAATTGTCAATTCAGAGTTTGCCTCTATGATTGTATTGTGTAAATTGTACTCAATCAAGATTTCTAGGCATTGCTCTAGGGCCATGAGCTCCACCATATTGTTTGTGGCATTCCCCAAATGATTATGAAAGATAATTTTTATGCTTCCCTGTTCATCTCTTATGACTCCTCCATAACTAGCAACTCCAGGGTTTCCCTTATGTTAGAGTCAGTCTAGTTATCCCTCCGTCAGAGATTAAAGCTCTTTTTTGCATTTCATGTTTAGGTGTACCGTCAGTTTTGATTAGTTGCATTTCGTTAGGCATGCCATAACTCTGATGGAGTGGTTGTGTTACTCATTACCCTCTTGCTTGGCACTGCTGGTTCAGGTCTATTCATAAAAACAAGTCTTCAAAGGTCATGTACAATCCTGTTTCAAATTTTTGGGTCATAACAATGGTTCTTGGTCATTAGGTCTTGGGTTTGAGTCACTCTTGTTTTGCAAAGTCTAAGAAGACCAGCAGGCCAGAGGGATGTCCTCGATAGGTGGTTACTTCAATAATTTTTATCATTATACAGATAAATTAGGACTTCTCTTCAAAACTCTGTTTTGAAGATAAGTCGTTATCTCATTTTTGTAAAATCTTCAAAAATTTCAGTTCTTGAAACGTCCAAGCACAGCCTTGGTCTCCTTTTCCAAAGCATATCACAGCTATCCTTGCAAAAAAAATTGCAAAGAAAATCATCATTTCAATCAAATTTAAGGAGGAAACCAAAAAGGTCTAAAGTCTATTAATCCTAAAAAAGTGTCAACGACAAAACATTACAAAATGGGTCATGGACCAAGCAAAAATCAAAAGGGAGTCTTTATAAAGATATTTCATGACATTTTCAACTCATTTTGCATGCCAAGAGTGAAGAGCATCGTTCCAAAGCGAATTTGTGAATTTGTAAGGAAGTTGGAGCGGTTTCAGGGGCGCGCAGCGCGTTGGATTAGGCGCGCGATGCATCAGGAGTGCGTGGCGCATCAGGCAAGAAATTGCAGTGCAAAAATACACGCGCGCAACGCATCAGAGGCGCATGACGCATTGGGTAAGGCGCGCGACGCACTGGGGTTTTAAGCCCGAAATTTGGTTAGAAGTGCATGAACTCGCCTCCTCTCCACACAAAATTGCGGGTAGGCTCACATCTATCACTTGTGCTTGGTTTTTAAAAGATAAATGTAATGTTTCATGATATGTTTGCCTTTGAAATCCAAGTGGAGAGCCCTCCTTGTCAACGAAATTGCTGTAGGGATTTAGTGTAAAAAATTGCTGTAAGTGTTTCAAAAACAAAATGTAACCAAGGTTGTCATTACTTCTCCCTTTCCCTTTATTTCCCATTCCCAAATTCACCCTTATTCTCCCCATTAATTCCCTCCTTCATCCTACACTATAATCCCTCAAAATCCTAGTCCCTCACCTCTATTACAAAACACATTATCCTTATCATTTCCCTTCCCTTTTCTAAGTCCTTTGTTTTTATTTCCAAATTCCTAATTCCCTAATGCTTCCCCTGTCCTAATATTACCTTGTGCATTTGTGTCCCCTTGGTCACAACATTCTTAGAGCAAAAGAACAGTTTACAAGCAATTGTACACACAGTTTATACATCAGCATATATATTCCAGCTATCTTGTTTTCAAAAACATGTCAGAGACCGAGTCAGCTTATGAGCAGAATTATGATAGTGATTCTACATCGGAGGTAAATGTGCCAAGGAGGTATCACAAAGGTGGCAAAAGTGGTCAGCATGTTAGGGAGGAGCCTACTTCTTTGGCTCAATTGCAAGCTTGTCCACTTGCAATGGACTGTTTTTGGTATCAATCATGTTTTGAATACTGTGAGCGGATCTCACAAATCCAGCATCATCGGGAACTAGTCCGTTTATTTGTTCTGCATTTACAGGATGGTCATGTAAACCTTGCCGGAGTGAATTTCACCTTGCCACCCGAGATTATTGCTCAGGCCACTGGGATACCAAATGTAGGGGAGGAATGGAGTAAACGCCAGCAGTTAGACAGATTCTACTATGAGCCATATATCAAGCCCGGGTATATAAGACACTTGACTGCAGTTTTTCCTTTCAGATTCCTAAGGGATGAGTATGCACCATTGATGAAACTCATCATTCGATATTTTAGTTGCGAGGGCAAATTCTCACGTCTCTATGCGTACCATGTCCGTTTGTTGATGCATTTCACAAGGGTACGTATGATGAACATTCCTTTTTTCATGTGTCGCAACATAGAGAGGATGGTGCCTTTAGTACAAAGGAAGAGCCCAGCACATCAGCATAAGAGCATCTATCATTATGCATTGATTAAAATCATAGTGATGCATCAGTTGGCATAGCAAGGCATTACTTGGGAAGATTTCATCTCCCATGATTACTTTGTAGCATTACAGCCACCTCCCGAGATAGTTCATGATGAGGGAGCACCTTCACACCAGCTAGGAATTCCCGAGACTGAGCATATAAGTGCTCCTCCATATGTGACATACCAGCGAGGTCACAGGGCATTATTTGCATCTACACGACGAGTACTATCTCCACCCGGGGTGGAAGGGGCCTCGCTTTCGACAGCAGCATTGCAGGTACAAGATAAGGGCAAGAAGCCCAAGCATGAGGAGAGGCCTTCAGGTGAGCCATCAAGTTTTGTTACTATTCATGATGATGAGACAGCTTCAGAATCAGAGAAGACCCAATATATCAGGTATCTAGAGCAGCGGAATAAACAGCTTGAGGACCAGCACATGATCATAGAGCTACAGAACATTCGTGAGAATCGCCAAGCTGCCCAACATAGAGAAATTGAGTTCACCTCTCTAGAGCAACAGGTAAATGAGGATCGAGAGGCTAATCTCGAGAGGGTCAACATCTACTTGGAGGAACGGCTGAAAAAGGCCAATAGAGACAATGCATTATTAAAACACATGGCTATGCATTACAAGGCCCGGAACCTAGTTTGCAAGGCGCGAATTAGGAATCTTAAGGCAAAATTGAAGAAAGCGGTCAAGAAGCAAAAAAGACAAAAGGAGCTTGATCGTCTTCAGATTTAGGCCGAAGCCTCTTTGGATGAGCATAGTACTTGATTGGGGACCCCCAGCCCAAATTTCAACAAGTTTGGGGAAAATTTTGTCAATTTTGAAATTTTTGTTTAAAAAACAGGTTTTTTGGCTCAACGCATAGCGCGCCGCGTGCTACCCATAAGATTGGGAGGTCCAAATCACAAATGGTTTGCATTTTTGGATTTTTCATGATGAAATATACCTGCTCAGCTATTTCCATGGCATTTCATCAAGGTTTGGGTCCCCAAAAGGTCAAAAAACATGCAAAAAATGACCTCATTGCCCCTTTTTGGACACACAGGAAGCAGCCTTGGGAGAATGCACTTTTGGAGGGGCAAATGGACATCAAATTGGAAAATTCCACTTGGGTTGGAAAGTAGATGTCCAGGGATTTCCAACAAGCCAACCTGAGCTCAATTTGGATTCCGGGAAGTGCCCCAAAAGCAGGTGGAAAGGTGCGTGGCGCATAGGGCTCAGGCGCGCGCGCATCAGGATTTTTTTTGGCACAATTTTCATCTTCAGCTCAGGAAACGTAGCCAGTTTGACCAGTTTTGACTTGTGATGGATTTTTTCACTCCTATTGATGTAATTAATGCAACATGATGTAATTTTGGCTCTTCATTACTTGTTCTAGAAGATTCATTCACTAAAAAAGTGAAAATTAAATAAATGAATCAGTTTCCTACCTTATAGAGGCAAGTTGTTTTGACTGCCTAGATTGTAGTGCTTTGTTTAGAATTGGTTGAAACAGCTCCTAGGATGATGAGCTCGACCCCTAGAGGCAAGGGAATGAGTTAGCTTGCCTATATTATGTATTTTCTTAGTCATTTTTAGGGTTGGACTCTTTGGGAAGAGGCTTGGAGACTTTATTGTACATTTTACTTCAGCATTTTGGCAAAGGAAAGACCAGGGTTTTGCAGCACTGTTTGGAATTCTTGTGGCTTTATGTCTTGATGGTGTGCTTGTTTCAGTACTTGTAAGTTTGTTATGTGTATCATTTTACCTCTCTCATCTTATGCAATTGAACAAATGAAGTGTTAAGGTAGAATTCATAATCTGTAATGCTCTGCCTTTAAGTTTGTTTGATATCCTATGTTTTCATCTGTTTAAGGAGAACTCTTGAGGTTTTCTTGCTCTCCTTAGCTTCTCACCTATCTGATCTATTCACCTCATTGATTTTAAAGCATCAAAACAATTGCATACCTTGCTCCAATCAGACCTCTGCAGAAACTGTGTCTCATTCCCGCACCAAAAATTGCTTTTCCCTTTGATTCAACGAAAACCCCAAAAAACTCACCTTTGAACTTCTGCACTTGATACCTAGCCTAAGATTAGTTACATTTTCAGTCATCTCGAGCCTAATTGATTATATTTTTCCGAGATTGACCCGGAGAGAGCCCTCTCCTGTCCTCGGAGGGCTAGCTACGAGGGTGAGCGTGGTTTGATGTGGCCTCAAGTTTTTCCTTCCTCAGCCTGAGGCAAATTCGAGCGTTAACACCTTAGAGACTCCATCTATATTAAATTTCAAAAAGCCATGCGGGGTCAGTTGCCAGAAGTCCTTCCCTGCTGTTGCATGTTTTATTATCTTACTTATGCCCTGTGGGACATGTGTATGTAGGCCCAAATGCAAAAGAATGTGAGCATCCCGGTTATAAGGAGGGTTCTCAAGGGGTTGCTTTATAAGGGTGCTTATAGTTTCTTTCAACTGTCTTAAAATCTGAGCTATGATGCTCTGGGTTGAGCCCATTCTGTTCTTGAAAATAGTGTTGTTTCTTTCTTTCCAAAAAATCCAGATCAAGAAACCCGGGATCAGAGTCCAGGCTCTGTTGACTATCTCATTTTCTGAGAAGTCTTTCCTCCAATTCTTCAGTGTACCAGTGATGCTACTTTCATCCCTATCAGTTTGCCTGAAAATTGAAGCTACCCAATTCCATAAGGTAGAGGTTAAGTAAGTGATCCATTGTTTCTTCTTGCAGGCCACATAGATGGCATCTAGATGGACCAACTAAGCCTCTTTTTCTTAGATTTTCCCAAGTCAAAACTTTTTTTTGATGTACCAACCATATGAACAATTTTATTTTTATCCAGTGCGGGTATTTCCATAGGTCTACCCAAATCTTATCAGGGTTTGGAAAGTCAAGTCTAGTGGCTATTCTTTGGGTCTCTTTGAGGTTGAAGTTGCCTTCGCTGTTTCTTCCCCATCTTAGTTGGTTCAACGAAGTTGAAGTCAAAATATTTCTCTGTTCGAGGATCACTGCTAGAGCATCAGCCTGGGCTTTCAAAGGGGTTTCTTCATTGTATACTAGGTCCTTCCAAGTTCTCCATTTGCCATTTTCCCTTGTCTGATCCAAAAAATCACTAACCCTGAGTAGCCCTTTTTTATTAGTGTCATGTTTGAGACTTTCTAGGCCTTATCTGCATAGGTTAGGCTCATGTTGCCAGTTATCCTCCCAAAACCAGGCTAGGTTTCCATCTCTAATCTCCCAGAAACTATGCTTTTGAAAAATAGCTCTATATTCCCAGACATTGTTCCAAATACGGGAGCCCTTGATGAGCCCTGTCATTTGATATGGTCCCCTTCTTCCCAGTTATTTGCATAATTATGTTTCCAGAGCTTAGCCCAAGGGGTTCTCATTTCCTTTAGCCATCTCCACCAAATTGTTTCCCCCAAAACCTTGCTTAGGGTTTCTGAGTCAAGAAGTCCCAAACCACCATGGTTTTTGGGTTTGCAGAGCTTTTCTCAAGCTACTAGAGCCCATTTCTTTTTCTCTTCCCCTTTGCCCAATTAAAATCTCTTTGGAGGTTCTTGATGTGTTGTAAAACTCTTTTTGGGGTGGGAAGAGCCAAAAACATGTATATGGGTATGGTTTGCAGGACAAATTTTGTCAGCACTAGCCTTCCTGCTAAGTTTAAGGATCTGCTTGTCCATTTTCTGATTTTCTCGTGCAATTTATCTGTTACTGGCTCCCAAACTTCCTTACTCAAAGTTTTGTCTGTAAGAGGTATTCCTAGATATTTGGAGGCTAGCTGATCTCTTTAGAATCCAAGAATTCTGGTGATATTTCTCTGAATGGAAATATTAGTATTGAAAAATATTTTTATTTTTATTTTTCAGGCTAACCTCTGTCCTAGTAGCCAGTGCAATATCATTCAGGATTTGTTTGAAAGCTTTAGCTTCCTTGACCATGGCTGTACCCTGCTGCATGGTGTCATCCACAAATTGCTGGTGATTCAAGGTGCCATTATTCAGGGTTAGTTTGAGATCTTGGATTCTACCTTCCACTTTGGCTGCTTTGATCACTTTGCCTAAACCTTCCATCATGAGAATAAAGAGGAAGGGGGAAAGCAGATCTCCTTGCTTGAGGCCTCTTGAAGGTATGAATGTTTTGAATGCAGATCCATTAAGAAGGATTGAAAAAATAGTTGTGGTAACAAGGGTCATTACCCATCTTATCCAGTTGTGGTCGAAGCCATAAGCTTTTAGTACCTCCCTGATGTACGACCATTTAGCTTATCATAAGCTTTCTCTAGGTCAAGCTGTATGATCATACCTGCATGTTTATTGCTCTTGAGAGAATGAACAACCTCGTGAGCTTGAATGATGTTATTGAGAATTTGCCTTCCTTCCACATAACCAGTTTACTCCTCAGACACAAGAGTTGGAAGAAGGGGTTTAAGTCTGTTTGCAATCACTTCAGAAATGATTTTGTACACCACATTGCATAAAGATATCAGTATGTATCTATCAGGTGTCATATCTTTTTCCTACTTTGGGATTAAGGCTATGAAGGATGCATTGAGTGCCCTCAAAACTGTTTTAAATTTTCTAGAATCCTCCACCACATCAAGGATATCTTGTTTGACTATTTCTCAGCATGTTTTGAAGAAGTCTACATTGAATCCATCAGGGCATGGAACTTTCCCATTTTTCATCTCTTTGACAACTTCATTGACCTCCTCTTCAGTCACTGGCCTGTTGAGATTGTAATTGTCTTCCCTTGTTACTAGTTTTGGAATGTGTTGTGTGAAGCTGTTAATGAATTGCAATCTGTCTAAGAGAGGCTCCTCGACTATGCTTTGAAAATGTTGTACCACAACAAACTCCATTTCTTTGTGGGTGCTTAGCTCTTTCCCTTGGGTATATTTGAGTTTTACAATCCTATTATGAGCCCTGTGATCCATGGTTGACTTGTGAAAAAACCTTGTATTCTTTTCCCCTTCTTTAATCCATTGCACTCTCGATTTCTGTCTCCAGAAGATCTCCTCTTGCTGGAATTTGTTCTTCGATTCCTGTTGAAGAGAGTCAGCTTCCATTTTCATTTCCTTAGTAAATCCATCACTGATGAGGATTTGGTTAATTCTCTAAAGTTTCTATTCAACTTCTCTTTTATCTTTGAAAATATTATCAAACTCATTTTTGTTCCATTCTTTAAGCCTGAGTTTGATGTGTTTCAGTCTCTGTTGCAGTAGGAACATCTTCGTGCTTTGAACGGGCATGAATTCCACCCACTATTTTTCAATGTTGGTGATGAAGTCATGGTGAGTGAGCCAGACATTTTCAACTATGAAAGGTCTATTCCTCGGAGTTCCTATGAATGCAACTTCAAGTTGGATAGGCCAGTGATCTGTGCCTCCGAAAGGAAGGATTAAAGTAGTCAAGTCAAGGCCAGTGAGAAATAGGTCTTTCAAGATGATGAATTTGTCTATTTTAGAGGCCACCTGAGAAGCCCATCCCCTCTTATTATTCTATGTGAAGGTGCCATTTATTGTCTCCGTATCCACCAGCCTCATATTGTTTAAGAAGTTCTGGAAGGAAATTGAGTCTCTGCCTAGTATTCTGGTCCCATATTTTTTCTCTATAAGAGTTCTGATCATGTTGAAGTCCCATCCTAGAATCCAGGGCATCACAGGATATCTCTCTCTCAGCTCCTCCAGTGAGGTAAGAAGCTTGAGTTTGTCTTCAAGTTTTTGAGGACCATAGACATTTTGATCATATAGAGTTCCTTGTCACCCAAAGGTTGGATAACCATTGAGAGGTAATTCCTGGTTGCTTTAGCATCCAAGATCCCAAATTTTTGTGGATTCCAAAGAGTGAGAATCCCTCCTGCTATATTATTTGCTTTGACTTATAGGTACTCATACTTAATAAGCCATTTGCTATGTATCTCTCTGATTTTTTCAATTGAACATTTTGTTTCCTATATAAACACCATATTTGGTTTTTCTTCTTTTATTCTATTGCTAATATTTCTCTGTTTTCTTTTACTTCCTAGACCCCTTATGTTCCATGTTGTGACCTTCATTATGAAAGGTTTGTAAATGAGTAACTAGTAAGATCTTTCATCTTGCCTGAGTTAATCATGAGTTTCCCACTGTTAGTAGCTCATTCTGTCTCTTTCTTCCTCTTTTCCTGCCTGGGTTCTTAGTAGAGTATTCTGATGTTACCTCCATCGGTTTTACCCCTTTATTTTCTTGGCCGTCATGGTTCCTTTTGATTCCAACAACCTTTGCTTGAGATATCCATAGGAAGAGCTGTTGTACTCTGTCAAACTCCTCTTGTGTTAGAGAATAAACACCTCTGTTGGTTCCCTGCTCCTGGAACTTTTCGAGATCCAGATTCTCCCTCTCAAGAATATCCTGTAGTTTGTGGTCCTCCATCCTAACTTCACTTGGGGTCATTTTATGGTCCCTGCTCAGTTCCATAATGCTTGGTAGATCTTCTCGTAGTTTGTTGTTCTCATGTGTGACCTCCATGCTTTCATCTTTTTCCTTCTCTGCAGGATTATCTTTTGGTGCCTTGTCCATTCCATTGTCCCCCCTTCTTCTTCTAAAATCTTGAAACTGTTGTGACTCAGTTGCTTACCCTCGCTAGGTTTTCTTTGGTACTTTTTCCCCCTCCTTTCCCTCTGCCTCCTGCCTTGGTAAAGCCTTCAAGATCTTTTCTTGTGTTCGTTTTTGTGTTGTCCTCTAGTTTGTTAAGTGGGAAGTCTCTAAAGAGGGGTCCATGTTCATGACATTTATGGCATTTGAATGGTACATGTTCATAGTCCATCGCCTGCACCCATTATTCATCATACACTTCTAGAATAATTTCATCTAGAAGTGATCCCAATAGGTCCATTTCTACACAGATGTGGGTGAAGGAGGAATATTTTCCTCGCAGATTCACGTCTGATATTTTTAAAAAATGACCTAATTTATTGCCTATGGCTTTTAAGGATTCATGTACCCGATAATCTAAAGGTAGGGAGTAGATTTTAATCCATACTGGTAACGAAGTGAATGTTTCTCCCTCCCGGACAAAATTCATCACCGATGGTCACATGTAAAGTCCCACAGCAGCATAGAAATACGGTCCCCCTTCGAACACTCTGTCTTTATCTTCTAGGTTTGTGAAAACCACTGTGAAGAAACCCTTGGACCCATGATGAAGTGTTATTTCTCCCTTTGGCTTCCAGTAATTCCTTATCCATGTGTACAAAGCCTTCTCCGTTGGCCATATTCCCATAAATTTTCATATGACCGCATATGTTGCCATGTGATCTCTGTGCGCCTATAGTGCTGGATCCTTCAGGACAACACGGGGTCTCATAGTTGACCTAGGTTTACAGGGTGCAGTCACAGTTGTGTGCTCATTTCTCTGACTACTATCGCCTGTCTTCTTCCCTTTTCTGACTTCCTCATGATTCTCCTCCTGTTCATGATGTTTGCTGCTTTCTGGCTTTTTTTTTACTTATTTTCCCCATTTCTGCCTCCATTGGCTTTTTGAATCTATTCGATCTTGCCTCGTTTCTATCCACTACTACCTAACTATAGGATGGAGTGGGGCTCCCCCTCCTTGCCCCTCCATTGTTACCAGCTCGCACCTGTCACTCCCTATTCAAAACCCTCGCTTCTCTCACTCTCCAAAAACCTTATTCCACCAACAAAAATGATCAATTTTTTATTATTATTTATTATTATTATTATTATTATTATTATTTGAAATTCCTAATAAAGAATTTCTTTAAGATGAGCCCATTTATAGGAAGAGAATCTCTCTTTCCTGATAAATCTTGAAGCATAAATGTAGATGGGCTTATCTGTTCAACAATCTGAAATGGATCAAGCCATAATTTTTGAAATTTGGTATGTTTCCCTTTTTCTTCGTGTGCTTTGTCCCACTTGAGAACTATATCTCCAACTTGGAAGGATCTTTGTGTGACTGAACTTGCATCAAAATAAGCTTTCACCATCTGTTGATGTTTGGTGTGTGTGAGTTTGGATTTTTCCCTTTCTTCTTCTAGTTTTAGGATTTGTGAATTTCTTAATTGCAAGGAAGAAGAAGGCGTTTCTTTAATAGATTGAACTAGGGATAATGAAGGAAGAGCTAAATGTGATGGGATGATGGCTTCCTTCCCATATACTAAGTTGAATGGAGAAGTGCCTATAGAGGCCTTTTGAGTTATCTTATCAGCCCATAGAGAAAATATTAAAGCTTTGTGCCAGTTTCTTTGATTTCAATCTAGAGTTCTTTTGATTATTGTAAGGAGATTTTTATTAGTGGATTCTGCGAAGCCATTTCCCTGGGGATAGTAATTAGCAAAATATTTGAGTTTAAAACCTCTACTAATTGAAAATTCAATCATAATGGTACCTGAAAAAGAAGATGCATTACTAAATATAAGTGCAGAACGCACACCAAATCTTGTAATGATAATTGATCAATAAATTCAATAACAGATTCAGAATTGACTACCTTTAGCGGAATTACTTCCACCCACTTAGTGAAGCAATCTGTAGCAATTAGAACATATCTATTCTATTTAGAAGAGTGAGCAATAGGCTCACTTATGATATCTAGTCCCCATTATTTGAAACGTTGTTCGATGTTGACTAGTTACAAAGGCAAGGTTGGCTTCCGTTGTCTTCCAGAAGCAGCTTGGCATGTTTTACATTTCCTCACATATGCGTGGGTATCACTGAAGAGAGTGGGCCAATAATATCCATCATGTAATATTTTGTGTGCAGTAGTATCTCCTCCAAAGTGTCACCTGCTAGTCCATCATGAAGTTCCTACAAAATTGTTTGTGCTTCAGACTTTTCAAGGCATATTACAATATGGAATCATAGTTTCTCCTAAATAACACCTTATCAATAATCTCATAATGACTTCTTTTTTTTTGTAAACTTGGTAGTACTTTCTCTTTTAATATTATCAAACCACTAACATGTCTTTAACATCAAGTACAAGTGGCCTCAACCTGCCCGTAGGAAACTTGGTTAGCCACCTGTCTGCGCTAAATGATGTCCAAAATTTAAATAAGTATTTCTTCACCATCCATGCAACATTTGTTGTTTTACCTATTATTAGCCGCAACTTAGTAAAGTAAAGGATAATCGACATGAAACAAAATTCTAGTTGGAAACTTGATTCACTTGTTCGAAGAATCCACCAGGGTTGGGGCTTTAACATTGGACCTCGGCATCTCGCTTCCCTTCAAATCCTGTAGACTTTGTTCTATCCTGCTCAGTGTTAGATTGTTTCTGTACACTTGTATATGAACTACAACAATCTCTCTATGGAGATATTTCATGCTGGGCTCCTTTGCTTTGGCCTCCTCCTATCCCTCTTGTCCCTCCTGTTCCTTGTTTAATTTCATTGCTCGGGTTATTATGTTTTTCATAACCCAGTATTGTTGGATTATTTGTCGTAAAAGTGTATGTCGGCCTTTGGTGTTCCCCGGGTCTTTCACCATAGCTTCCCACTCTTTTGTCTCTATGTCCTGATTGGTTATGTTGTCATTAAGTTCCCTCTCCCATCCTGCTATTTGAGCTCTTACCTCTGGTGGATTTTCAGCCATGTATGTGCTAATGAGAATCTACATGTGCTCTTTTCCAGACTTTCTACCTCTTTTTCTAGGACCTCTGCTAGAGGTTGCTTCCCGCCCCCCCGTGGTACTTTTCCCTTCCTTCCCAATTCCTCTGGTTCCTCTTTTATCTGCCTCTTTTCCCTCTTTTGCCATGTTGTCTTTGTGACAACTTTGTTTTGCTTGACCCTAATAGCTCTTCAAAGTGAGATTTCTTGCTACAGCGTGTTGTGTGGTCCGATCCTCCAGGTTGTGCTACACCCTAGTTATTTTAATACCTAAAACAGTAACAAAGGAAATTCCATTATCACCCGGGGTACATTTACATAGAGTGATCATAATTTTCTTTGCACAAGACTCAGCCGCTCGCTCTGGTCCTATCCACTTGGGTTTTCCCTCCTGCCCCCTCAGTTTCCCCTGCCTATTCTTGAAATAACAGGATTTGGCCTCTTGGTTCCTCTCTTCTCTGTTTAATCCCTCCCAAGCAAACCAGGGCATGTGGTTCTACCTTTGCAATTCTACAAGAGTCCCTAACTTGGGTTCCCTTATTAGGATTCAGGGTCCTAATTGTGTTTTCCACCCAAAACTCTCTCCTCTCAGGTATCCTTGCCCAAATTTTGACCCTGGCTATCCCTTGAGTCCTGCTTCCGACAGTCCGATTTGGGTTCGTATCAAGCCAGGCCAGCCAAAGCCTTGTTGTTTTGGCCATTATGATTCTGGCCCTCTTGACTCTAATAGATGTTTCTTCCTTTTCATGCCTTAGGTACCATGTGGTCGGAACTGCAGTTTTCCTTTGCTCTTCATTAAAGAAATCCCAATTGTCATCCCATCTTAACTCATTCCCTCTCTTCTTGTCTACCCAGAGATACACTATAAATTTACCATACCCCCTCACTCCATTAACATTCCAGGCATAGACTTTCCCATCGGCTAGATGTGAATCCCAGGCTGCCCAAGTCTTGACTTGGTCTGAGTCTTGACTTCACTCAGTCCCCTCCCCGAATTCCTTTGAAATAATCATTTCTGCAATTCTAGAGAGTAAGGCAACCAGAGTAACATACCATTGTTTGGTGTCGACACTTGCTTTCCTCTCGACATCCTCTAGCCTATGACCACCACCATCCTCTTCTCGTTCTTTTGCCTCCTCCCTTTTCATGAAACTACCTCCTCTCCCAATTGCCTTTGCCTCTTGTTCTCTTTTCTAGATGACCCCTGCCGTCCACCTCCCCCATGTGCCCTCTTCCTCCTCCCGCCGCCCATTATTTCATTCCCTTTCCTTGGAATGAGGTTCCCTTGACTCTTCCATTACTGTCTCTCATTACTTCCCTCATGCCTCTGGCTGCTCCTACCATGGGTTTCTTTCTGCCATCGTTCAACTTGTCATCTCTACTCTTCCCATCCTCTCCCTTGCCCCCAAACCTTTGTCGCTTCCTTCCATACTTGACCACACCTATCCTTTATCATTTCTATCCTCTGAATTGCCCTGTCTTTCTTGCTTCCCCTCCTACTCTCTTGTCCTCCCACATCCCAATTTCCCCTCTATCCTTGGACCCAGGTGGTTGGCATCTGGTGCCAGTACCTCCCATCCCCGCTAGCCCACCTCTTATGGAGTTTCCCTTTCTTCCCTGCCACATCTCGATTAGGGGTTTTCTCCCTTCTCCTTATCATTTTTGAGGATCTCCTCTAGCCTTCTCAACCCCTCCATTTTTCTTATCTCTTCTCTTCTTATATCTAGGTTTCTACCTTCCTGCGCCCTCCCCCAGTTAGCGAGATTATCTACTGCCACGTTGCCCTTCCTACGGACATGTATCAGTATAATGTAGTTGATCTGTTGAATTAGCTTACCAATCTCTTAGACAAGCCTTGCCATCCTCCAACTTTGGCTGATTTTCTCCCATGATGTCCCTTGCTGGAGTTTTTTCATCATGTCTATTACCAGTTTCAAGTCTCCTTCCACCTCCAGCCTCTAGAACCTCTCCCTTACTACGATTTAAAATCCCCGCTTCAGTGCTTGGAGCTCTACTTCATTGTTTCTTATGGTTCCACACTCCATGGAAAATATTTGAATCGTATTACCTTTGTCATCTCTGAACACTCCTCCAGTCCCCACCGCCCCAAGGTTCCCTTCCGCGGCTCCATCAAAGTTGAGTTCAATGAATTCTTTCTGAAGCCATGTGAAGCTGCTCGTAGTCTCACAATCGAAGGGGTAATTTTTCCACGTGGTGGGGTTCGGCATACTTGACTTCAAGCTTAGGCCCATAATTATTCTTTCTTGTTGTGGATTTGTTTCCCATTCCTCTGCGTACCATTTCTCAGCAACGATTGTTTCTCTATTGGTATGGAGTATCATTTTCCATCGTTCTTCTTCTATTCCTTTTTATTCTTTGAATATCCTTCTATTTATTTCTTTCCATATTTCCATAAAATGAACCCTAAATATAGTCTCCAGGCTCAATTCAGAATGGTGTTTTGGTAAGGCTTTTTCTGCCAATTATCCATTGTTGCTATCATACTAAATTGATTCCTGTCATTGACTCCAAACAATTGCTCATGATTTCTCTAGATGTTTCCACTATATCTACAGGCATTAGTTAGGTGCTCCATTGTTTCTTCTTGTTCATTACATATACTGCAGATCGAGGGTCCCTGCAGACCCTTTTTATGAAGTTGGTCCCAAGTGCGTGCTCTCCCATGTCGAAAGATCCACATGAAGAAAGCAATTTTCGGCCAAGCCTTTTCTTGCCAAATTTTGTTCCATATCTATGTCCCTTGTTGTAGGTGGTGTGTTGCTTGCAGTTGATAGCCCTCTTTAATTGTGAACATCCCTTTAATTTTATACCCCCATCTTAGTATGTCTGATCCTTCCGTTTTTGCAATTTTCTGAGTTTCCATCTCTTTCTCATATATCTCCCATTCGATGGTTTCTGGGGTATCTGGCCAATCCTGTTTCTGTTTCCATTTTCTCCAATACTCTCCTAGATCCAAGCTCCAAAAGTTATTTACTGTCTATTCTTCAGGGTTATTAATATATTGACATACTATTCCTAGCTCAAGTCTGTTGTTTAGTTTTTCTCTCTATTGCCACACTTCTTCCAAGAATTTTGTTTCATCTCCTCCCCTTATTTCCCAGAAACTATGAGTTCTTATCAGATCTCTATTTTATGAGGCTAAGTTCCAAATGGTTGATCCCTTAATATTGTCCTGTACTCTTAGCCTTCCTTCCATCGAGCTCGACATTCCATATTTTCTCCCCCATATTTCCTTCCATAGGTTTGGTCCTCCCTGGATCCATCTCCACCAGAGATTTACCCCCATGACCTAATTGAGAATGTACGGGTCTCTAAGCCCTAACCCACCCTCTTTTAGGGGTTTGCTCAGCCAGTTCCATCATAGAAGGGCTCAATTTTTTTGTTCTAGGCCCTTGCCACAATTTTTTTTGAAAATGTCAATCATCCTTTGGTAAACTATTTTTGTTGTCTCTTGGCTAGTTAATTGGTAAATTAGGATTGATTGTAAAACTGCTCTTAGTATTACCTGACTTGGCATATTCTGTGATCTGTGTGTCCAATTTTGCATTCTCCCCTAGATCGTTGCCAACAAGGGTTTCCAATTTGCCACTCTAGCTTTTTGATCACTTATCTGAAATGAAAGGTACTTCGAGGGGAGATTTCCAATGCAGAATCCCATTTTTCTTGCTAGAAAAGCTTGTGATGGGGTTGTTGAAAGATGTTAGACTTTTCCTTATTGATATCCATCCCTAAAGCACTTGTGAAGTCATTTAGGAACTCCATTAACCCTCTGGCTTCCTTAAGAGTTACTTGTCCATACATAATTATGTCGTCGAAGAACTGTTGGTGGGTTAATGGAAGATTATTCCCCCACAATCTAAGACATGTGTACTGTTCCCTTTCTACTTTCTCTTTGACATAGCTTCCTAGTCCTTCCACTCCCAGTATGACAGGAACAGGGATATCGGGTCACCTTGCCTGAGTCCACAGGTTGCATTGAACACCTTTGTGGGCAACCCATTAAGTAATATTGATAGGACTAGAGTCGATATCATCGACATTATCAAACTTATCCATCTTGCATCAAAGCTGAATGCCTTCAAAATTCCTTGTAGGTACTTCTAGTTCAAGCAGTCATAGGCTTTTGATAAGTCTAGTTTTACCAACATTCCTTTGGTTTTTTTAGTGTTTAATGAGTGTATTGCCTCTTGTGCCATCACAATCCCATCTATTATTTGTCTCCCTTTAACAAATCCTATCTGTTATTGAGAGATTAGACTAGGTAGGACAGGTTTGAGGCGGTTTACCATAATTGTAGCCATGATTTTGTAAATTACATTACAAAGTGATATAGGTATAAAACCTTGTGGTTCTTCCAAGCGATCCATTTTTGGAATAAGGGACAAAAACGTGGAGTTCAGGGTTGGTTGCATTCTTTTGTTGTGTCGGGACTCCTCCACTAGTTTCAAAATGTCATCCCCCGTGAATGGTCACATAGCCTAATAAAATTCTGCTGTGAACCAATCTAGGCCTAGTGCTGTGTTCTTCACCAGACATTTGATGACTTATTCTACCTCTGCTTTAGATATTTCCCTTAGCAGGGCCATATTCTGGTCCCTCCTCACCAGATTAGGAATGTGCCGAGTTATTTTGTTTATATTCTCCTCCCTATCTAGAATGGGTTCCATCAGTAGCCTTTAGAAATGTTGAACTAACAGGTTCTCCATGTCTTCCTTTTGAGTAACTTGATTGCCTTGCTAATCAACTAGAGATAATATACTATTTTGCTACCTGTGTTGGATCATGGCTTTATGAAAGAACTTAGTATTCCTTCCCCTTCCTTTAACCATTGGATTCTTGATTTCTGCTTCCACAATATTTCTTCTTGTTGTCTCCTTTCCTCCAATTTATTTATCAATTGTCCTTCCACCTCCACTAGAGATTCATTTCTGCCTTCATTGATGATCTAATGTTGTACTTTCCTCATCTTGGCTTTGAGAAATTCATGCTCCTGTTGAATGTTGTTGAACTCTTCCTTGTTCCATTTTTTTTATCTTATCCTTTAATTCTTTGAGTATGATTTGGAACGTATGCATCAAATTTCTACCTTCTTTCTCACTCTTGTTCCACCATTCCTTCAAATTTTCAATGAAGGTCGGTTCTCTTAGCCAGAATGATTCATACGTGAAGGGTCTATTTGAATTTCCTTGTTTCATTTCCTCTTCTAATTAAATAGGCCAATGATATGACCCCAGGCACAATAGTATGGATGCCTCATAGTGAACATCTTTGCTTATGATATTTTCTGTTGCTAAGAACTTGTCAGGACGAGATGTTATTTTCCTATTCCCTCCTCATTTATTGTTCCACTTGTATTTTCCATTAATTGTTGGGATATCCACGAGGTGAAGTTCTTCTTGTGTATTCCTGAATTTCTCCATTTCTGGATCTTCCCTTCAGATTCCTCCTTTTTTGTTCTCCAGTGATGTTATCAAGTTGAAATTTCTTGCTAGTAACCATAGCTTTTCCTTGTGCATTTGGTTTAAAATATTTATTCTCTAAAGGAAGTTTTCCTTTTCGACTGGGATGTGCATGCCATAAATTGAAAAGATTAGGAACCAGTCTTTATTTCGTATGAGGTGGAACCATCCTATGAGGATATGCTGCATGGCTATCCAGTAGTCTACAGTCACCTATGCTGGGTTCCACATAATTGATATCCCTCTTGCGCTTCCTCGTGCGTATATTGACATACCCTCATACCTTGGTTTCACCTTACTTAGGATTTCATCTAGTTTTCCTCCTGTGATATTAGTTTCTTGAAGAAGTTTTAATTGGGGTTTCTCTTTTCTCAGTATCTCTGCTAAGTATCTCTGTTTTCCTTGGTTATTTAGGCCTCTTATGTTCGAAGATGTTACTATCATTGGGGAACTTTATTTAATTGTTGGTATACCGCTGATAGCGGTACAACCCTGCCTTTTTTCACCAACATTTCTCCCATGATCTATATGGATTCATGTAATTTTCTCCGGCGCTTTTCTTCACCTCTTTTGTTTTGTTTTGATACTCATGGGGGTTTTCCTGATGCATTCCCAGTTGTTTTGTAATCTTAACTTGTCCCTGTCCTTGCTTGGATTGATATTGTTGGAAAGTCTCTCTGTACAATCTTTTTTGGTCTTCCAGAATAAATCTTTGATCTAAGTGTCTCCATTTGTTCAACAGTTTCTTCAAAACTTCTTCTTCCATGTTGAGTTCCTCTCCCTTGCTTGGGTCGATTTCCATTGTGGTGGTTTCCATCTCAACCCTTTCTTCCCTTTCCTCTTTGTATGCCAAATCTCTTTGGGCTTTCCACTTCGGTGTTGGCTTACCTTGACTTGAGGTACTTTATTTTCCTTTATCTTGATAATCCTTGAGTTGGATCTCGCTTTCTTCATCATCTTCTTCCTATAATGCTTCAAACATGTTCTTGCCACTTGACTGAACTTGGTATTCTTTTTTTCCTGGGTTGTGGGGTTCCTTTGGTTTCCTCCTCTTATTTTTCACTTCTTGGAACCCCTCCTTGTCATCTCGAGGTTTCCTCTATTGTTTGAGCTTATTCTCCATCTCCATGTTCAATGGGCATTCCTTAAATACATGGCCATATTCTTGGCACCTTCGGCATCTGAAAGAAATATGTTCATAGTCTAAGGTTTCTTGGCAAACCTCTTCATGGTATTCTAACTCCATGGATTCAGCTATGGGTTTAGCTATGTTCATATACACACAGATTCTCACATAAGACATGTGTCTACCTCTTTTTCTCGTTTTTGCTATTTTGAAAATTTTTCCTATCGTATTCCCAATACCCTCTAATATTTCTGGGTCCCAAAAGTCCATTGGGAGGCCAAACAATCTTACCCATACCGGGGCTGCCAGGAATTTATCCTTGTCGAGGTCATAACATTCTTCCCAATATCTCATGGAAAGACCAACATTATAATGGAAATAAGGGCCATTTTCAAATATTCTTTTTTTATCTTGCAGGTTTGAGAATATTACCATGAATAAGCCTCTAGCTCCCAACTTGAGCTCGATATGACCCTTGGGTTGCCATTTTTGCTATATCCACTTGGTAAGGCCTTTCTCTGTCGGCCACACTCCTATGAAATTACAGATCAATGCGTGGTCCTTCATGAAGCTTATGTATCTCTCCAGTTTATTAATCGAAATGATGAATCTTGTTTTCTCTGCTACACATGGCAGGTCTTTTCCTCTCCTCCCAACCTGCCACCATGCTGTGACGACAGGTCCCGTCATTTTGTTCATCTCCTATGTTTGCATCTGATTGCTTGTGTTTTGGGAAGAATACCCTACTTCCACGTCCCGGTAGGAGGGGATCTCTCCCCCCCCTAGCCTCCTCTGTCATCCCGACTTGGTGAGCGCCCCCACTATGCAACTTTGCAGTAACCACCAGGGAGTTAGGGCATAGGTGAGCTTAGTTCATGGCTGTCACAGTTCCGCTAGGGTTGTAATCTCTCATTCTTCAGACCTTACATTATAACGACTTGCTTTTAATCGTAAGCCTCCTTTTCTTTTATAATTGAGTTCAAGAGGAGCATATCCATTTTTTAAATAAAAAATTAAATCAGTGTATTGGGAATCAACATAAATTATACTTACCTCGGAAATGTGTTCATTAATGCCTATGTCCCTTTCAGCTAGTATCTTGGATTCGGATAGTATCTTGGATTCTCCTATAAGCAGCTCGCAGAAACCTTTCCCTTTGACAATTTTGGCTGGTTTAATTCCAATATCATACTCATCTAGATCTGTTACCCAATTTTCTCTCTTTTCTCTAAATTCTTTCTGCATTAGTAATTGCCTCACTGTTGGGAATGGGACTATTACTTTCGTTTGTGTTTTTAAAAGAAAAGTTCTAAAATGGTTTATAGAGTTATATACAACAAATGCCTATTTTTATACTTCTGAATAAATCAATTCAGCACCTTGAAAATTTGCACTAAAAAATGAGGTGGGTACTTCAATTTTCTGATTATCAATTTCTGTCGAAAGAATGACATAAGACGTTGAAGAAGAAAAGGTATATAAGATGAAATGATCGCAGAAAGTCAAAGTAATTAAAGAAAGAGCATTGATGATTACCTATATGATTAAATTAAATGCTCGCTTTTCATGATGACACCATTTAAAAAATGCATTTTTTTATCATTTGTTGTAATGGAAAATAATTTGTGAGAAATCAGGGACAAACCTTTTGACAAAATTGATCTGTCCAAAAAATGATTGCATGCTTTTTTTTGTTATATGGTGGAGAAAGTTCTGAAATTTATTTTATTGTATTAGTGTAGAAATTCCCACTGTAGATCACCTGATAATGCAATATACTAAAGCAAAATACTTTATCTACTTCTACAAACAAACTTGCAGAAGCTTAATCGATTTTGAGCAAGATAAAATAGAACACATATAATAGAGAATGAGAAATAAATGACACATGAACATAGAGGAATACTTTGGGGAAAGCCTAAGCTAAAAACCCCGATCTCTGTATTATCATACAAGTGGAAATATGTCTGGATTACACAAAGCTTTAGCTCACAAGCTATCCAGCTCTCAGTACAATATTTCTGCTGCTCATAGACAGTCAAAGGCTTCTCACAAACCTTCTCCTCTACCCTCAAAGCCTCCTATTTCCTTGCGCATTTTCTCCTGGGGTCCAATGCTGCCACCTATGTGAATTCACTTCTCACACAACACATTAAACTCAATAGTAACTGCGAAGTCCTGAAGGAGATAATTCCTTCTGCATTGATCAGTTTCCTATATAGGAAAAATCCTCCATCTGATAGTACACTGTCCCTTCCTCTGATCTGAACTGGGTCTCTGACTGAACGGACATGCATGAGTTATTTATGAGAGAATATTCAGTTATCTGAAGTGCGGCAGTTACATGCATGCATGCATTAACTAACTGAACTCACAATTAATTCCACAAACTGTTAGAACTAATCTAACTAGACTTAACTCATATAACTAAGCTAACTAATTACAACTCAAAGTACAACTTATCCTAATCTCCTTTAATAAAGGGATAACTTCCTCAATCAAAGGGATAATTGTTGCATGTCTTCACATAGACTTCATGTTTGATTTTCTCCAACTAATTAACTCAAGATGAATTAATTAATTAATTTTCAAATAGCTGCTAAGATCAAATTCGAATTTTACTTCTCAATTTTAGTTTAGGGACTAAGTAAAATTGGATTCTATCCCGAAATACTATTTATAGAAATGTTATTTTTAGCATTTCCATTTTTTCATTCCTTGTTGCTATGTCCAACACTGGAACTTAAAATGCTATTTTTATCATTTCTATTTATAGCATTTCTTGCTTCTATTTCCAACACTCCCTCTCAACAAGAAAGGAATTGAACTCGAACCCGATCCCGAACCTTTGGAATGTTCTGCATGCAACACTTTTCCCAAGTGTTGTTGCTCCAGAAACTTTAGAAACAAAAGGAATCTCCCAACTGACCTCCCTATTGGGCTCTAAACACCCTCTGATGCTAAAGCTCCCTCTGCCACTGACAACACTCCATGCATCTTGCACCGTTGCACACCTCTTTGTGCTGTCTTGCATTGGTACAACACTCCTGTGCCTCTCTAATTGTTGCAGCCTACTAGCTCTACACTGTCTTGGGATTCCTACACTGTAGCTCTCTTTGCTGCTCCATCTACATCTGCCTCTACCCACTTACCTAGCCCTACTACTCCTCGTCGGGGCTCTTGTAGCAAGGACTAATCAAAGAGGTTGGGTACCTCAATGATCCTGCCACTATTCCAGCCTTCTTGGGACTGTCACTCCACATCGCCCCACCTCCGACTTGGAGGCATGAATGCATGTGATCCATCTGCCCACTTGGCTCGAAATTTCCCCCTACTGGAGGTCTCTGAATGAGTGGATGCCTGCACTCATCTCCTCTTGGCTTCTCTAGTTGTGGCTACTCCACAACCCCCTGAAGCTACTTCACCAATTGTGGCTCCTCCACAATTGTCTAAGACTTCTTCTGGCACTTCATGTTGAGAGGTAATGTACTCTCCCTCTCAACCACCAAGTCTCCAATAGTTTCCTTGCTCTTCAAGGCTTTGCATGCATCTTGAACCTCAAGAGCATATAGGTTCTTGACTCGTGAACCGATCTGCTTCACCTGTCTCGTGGTGACATGTCTAAGCAAAACCTTTCCCTTACTGAAGACTACATCATAGCCTTTATCTTCCAACATTGTGATCAATACCAAGTTTATCCTCAGTCCTGGCACATACTTCACATCTATCAAGGTAATGTTAGCTCCATGCTCCCTCTAAAAAACAACTGTGCCTACTCCTGAGACACTATACTTTTCATCATTACCCATCTCTATGAGTATTTGGAGATATTTATCCTTCAAGGTACTGAACAAACTCTTATTTCCAATCATGTGGAATGAAGCTCCACTGTCAAGAAACCAACCACATCCCACCATGGATGAAACCATGCATGCGATGAGGGTGAAATCCAACTCGAACTGTGAGGCTAGTGCCTCACCTTCTGATCCTTCCTTGGATCCCCTCTTGGATTTCTTTAGTGGACAATTTGTAGTAAAATGGCCCACCTCATGGCAATGAAAGCATCGCACTTTTGATTTGTCAAACTTCTTCCCACCATAGGAAGAACTTGATTTGGGATGAGAATCCTTCTCCTTCCCTTTCTTTTGCTTACTCTCTAAGGCACAATTTTCTTCATCCTCCTTGGATGAAGAACCATTTCTAGTGCTTCTCCTTATCTCCTCCTGCATCAGATCTGACCAAAGTCGTTCCCAATCTGACAATTTCTCTCTTCTATTTACAAGTCTTGGTAGCTATGCTATCTCTTAGGAAGACCGAGGAGATTCACCATGTCATCATTGACAGTCATGATTCATACACTTCCAAGCTCATCCCTGCACGTGGTGAGCCTGTTCAGATATGTAGAGATCGTGTCACCATTTTCACACTTGATTTTTCGAAGCTTGTCATTCAGTGCCAACTTCCTCTGATCGTTGTTGTTCTGATATAGATCCTTCAATGTTTTCCACATTGAAAATGGTGTCTCCTTCCCATGGAGACTCAAGACAATGTGGTCTCGAACTCCCTCCAAAAGAATCCTCCTTGCTCTAGCCACACGTTTCTTCCATTCCACCAATTCTTGGGCATTAGTTGCTGTCAGCTTGGGGACTTCTTGATCAATGAAGTCCTTTAGACCGATTTCCTCTAATACTGCTTCCATGTGATCCTTCCAGGCTATATAATTCGAGATGCCATCAAGGGCATACTTAAGTCTTAAACCACTGAATGCCATTGGTGAAATTGAGATGTGATAAGAACTCAATTTCTATAATCAGGAACTTTAAACTTCAAACTTATCCCTTCTTTGTATATTGTTCTCCTCTTTTATCACCTTTTCTCCGATACCATGTAGAAATTCCCACTGTAGATCACCTGATAATGCAATATACGAAAGAAAAATACTTGATCTACTTCTACAAACAAATTTGGGGAAGCTTAATCGATTTTGATCAAGATCAAATAGAACACATATAACAGAGAATGAGAAAGCAATCACACATGAACACAAAATAATACTCCGGGGAAAGCCTCAGCTAAAAACGTCGATCTCTGTATTATCATACAAGTGGAAATATGTCTGTATTACACAAAGCTTTAGCTCACAAGCTATCCAGTTCTCAGTACAATCCCTCTACTGCTCATAGAGTGTCAAAGGCTTCTCACAAACCTTCTCCTCTACCTTCCAAGCCTCCTATTTCCTTGCGCAGTTTCTCCTGGGGTCCAATACTGTCACCTGTGTGAATTCACCTCTCACACAACACATTAAACTCAATAGTAATTGCGCAGTCCTGAAGGAGATAATTCCTTCTGCATGGATGAGTTTCTTATATAGGAAAAATCCTTCAACTGATAATACATTGTCCCTTCCTCTGATCTCACTGGGACTCTGACTGAACTAACATGCACGAGTTATTTATGAGAGAATATTAAGTTATCTGAAGTGTGGTAGTTACATGCATGCATGCATTAACTAACTGAACTCATAATTAATTACACAAACTGTTGGAACTAATCTAACTGGACGTAACTCAAATAACTGAGCTAACTAATTACAACTCAAAGTACAACTCATCCTGATCTCCTTTAATCAAGGGATAACTTCCTTCATCAAAGGGATAACTGTAGCATGTCTTCACATAGACTTCATGTTTGATTTTCTCCAACTAATTAATTCAAGATGAATTAATTAATTAATTTTCAAACAACTGCTAAGGTCAAATTTGAATTTTACTTCTCAATTTTAGTTCAGAGACTAACTAAAATTGGAATCTATCCCGAAATACTATTTATAGCAATGACATTTTTAGCATTTCCATTTTTTCATTCCTTGTTGTTATTGTCCAACACTGGTACCTGAAATGATATTTATAGCAATCCTATTTTTAGCATTTCTATTTTTATCATTTCTTGTTGCTATTTCCAACAATTAGTGTCAATGTAAAGTCCATTTTTTGATACAATGAATCTTAAAAGTTTCCCTTCACTAAGAGTGAAAAAAGACCTTTTCAGATTTAATGAAATCCCATATTATCTACAACGTTCAAAAACTTGTTTTAGGTTTTGTAAATGATTATTTCTGTTATTTGAATAAACAGTAATGTCATCCATATAAACAACAACCATTTATTTAATAGACCTTTGAAAGCTATATCCATGGCGCGTTGGAAAGTGGTCCCTACGTTTATTAAACTGAATGGCATTTTTTGGTAGGCATAAGTTCCCCATTTAGTTCTGAAAGTATCCTTTAACCTATCATATGGGTGGACCATGATTTGATTATATCTTGAGAAAGCATCAAGGAAAGGCATAAGTTCAGAACCAACAACCGATCGTAAAATCTGTTCCATGGTGGGTAGTGGGAAATTATCCTTTTGACTTGCCTTATTAAGATTCCTAAAATCTATACAAATGTGGATATCACTGTTTTTCTTCCTAACAGGTACCAAGTTGGAAACCCATATTAAATGCCTAACAAGAAAAATGATTTTAGCCTTAAGAAGTTTATTCAATTCTGTTTTTATTTGATTTTCTAATTTCGGATTAATTTTCCTTAATTTTTGTTGGACATGTTTATCATTAGATGTCATAGGAATTGTATGTTGAATGATGGAAGTATCAAATGTTTTGAGATCTTTGTAACTCCAAGCAAATATATCCTTATATTTTTTTTTAAAAATGAGTGAAGGATAATCTCTCTTCAGATACTAGAACAATTCCTAAGTTGATGTTATGAGGTTTAATATCTGTCCCAAGGTTTATTAATTCGAATTTCAAAGTTGAACTCTGTATTTTTGAATTAGTAACTCTTTTAAATCTGTCTTTTAAATCATAGAGATCCTCAAGTTTTACTACAAATTTGGGTATGGGATTATCCTTAATTTTCTGTTTTAATTGATTGTCGTGTTCAGCTTCATCAATTATTTGGTCATCATATGATTTCTTAGAACTTAAGAAGCTCAAAATGTCTTTATCAATGCTAAATACCCACCAATTGGTGACATTATTGGGAATGGATGGTCTAAATATTAACTATATAGAAAATCTATCGGGACTATAATCTTCAGTAGGCATCAGTTTTGATGCAACGCTAGCAAGAAGGACAACGGTGGCATTCTGAATCCTAGGAATAATCTTAAACGCTAAAAAATGTGAAGTGAGAGAGTGAATGAAAGACCGATAATGCTTCAAGTGTGTAGATATACAATGCATCATGTTTCTCAGTTGTTTAGCTACAATTTCTGAATCTCTAAAAACTTGAAGGTACTTAATGTCAATGCTAATTTCTTTGTACATACCTTGGACCAATGCCTCATATTCTACAATATTATTTGTGCATTCAAATTCCAATCTGGAAGTTACATTGTCTTCACACCTTCAGGATTAATCAATATGCAACTTGCCCCTGCACCATGACTTGATTTCAACCCATCAAAATACAATGTCTAGAATAAAGAATTAACTAATGGTTTTTCTAGCATATTTACACATCTGGAAAAGTATGTCTGTGAAAAAATTTCAATTTGAGAAGTTACATAATTACTCAGAAATGGTGATGTTTGTGCTTTAAAATGATCGAGAAATGATTCAGTAGAGTAGTTTCCAAGAATGTTGTTATTAAATGCTACTGCCTCATTTTCACCTTCGAAATCTGTTACCGAATGTTTCATGTGTTTTTCTCGGTTGATTCTAATTTGATTTGGCTTTCCATTAAATGGGAGCCATAAGTGAGACCAATCAGTGGAAAAATAACCATGTAGCTTTTCTAACCAATATCTACTTAGAATTAAACCATAGAAATTTGCGATATCGATAACTAGTATATCAATTATTTCACAAACTTCAAGATTCGAAGATAATCTAATAAGGACTAAATTCATTTCTCCTATGACTTTGAATTTTGTCCAAGTTGCATAATATGAAATAGAGTTTTCTGGAGTGACATGTTTAATTTCAGACAAATTGAATACGACATGATATTCGAGGAAGCCCTTGAATCTACTAAGCTGTTATGTACATTTTTATTAAATATTTCAAAAGTCAAAAGAAAAGGAGGGGTATGTGAATTAGACATGTCACCTATCAGAATCACATCAGAGGAATCAAATAATGAATTACCAAGAGGTTTACCTTTTCCATTAGAAGATATGGATACCACAGTAGCAGGAAGAGGAGAAGGAGGTACTGCGTTCAATTTTTTCAGTAAAATTTTTTGTTGTTGTTTGAGTTTAGTGAGTTCATGAAGGGAAATGTTTTCATTTATTTTCTTCATATCCTCAACTATAATTGACTCAATAGTATCTGAAACTACTAAGGTTATGGGTGAAGATGGAGAATTGGATGAAGACGAAATTTCTTCTAGGGGAGTGGAAGTAGATTTTTTAACATCAACCTTATCTTTAACAGTGGAAGTTAAAGGTTTCTATTTTTTATTTTGTTGTATCACATCAACTAGACCTTTACCTCTTGTGCTAATAGGTAATTCTTCAGATTTATTTTCACTATCAGAAATAGGAAGAATAAAATCCAACATTCCATTTAACTAAGCTATTTGTTCATCTCGAGATTCATCAGTAGAAAATGTTTTCTCCTCTTCATTTTCATCATCAGTTTCTGCATTAGAGATCGTGTTTGGAGGTTGTGGATTAGGTGGCTGATTTCTTCTAAATGGTCTAAAGGGTTTTTTGGAAGAAGATTCAACTACTTGTTTTTTGATCTCTACCATCTCGTTAGACAAATTTTTAAGGACTTGTTGCAAGCCTTCAATATCAAAGGGATCTTTAGGTGATTTCTTTTTAACTTCATCCTTAAATGTAACTCTTTTTAATTTTCTATATTCGTGATCCTTTTTATTTTCTAGTGCATTTATCCCCTTCTCTATAGATACAACTTCTTTCAAGTTTCCTACCAAGGTATTTTTATTAGCTTTATCTACAAAAATTGCCATGTTAGTAGGAAGAGATGAAATATACCATTCAATTTGTACATTAACACTAGGTTTAGAAGTAGCTGAGATTTTATTTAACAATTTGTTAATCTGGAATTGAAATCTTTTATCTTTTACCCTGAATTCATTTCTAAATTGGAAAGGTCATTGATAAGAGATGCGGTTGAGCGACCATCACCAAGTTTAGTAAAAAATTGTTCTTCAAAAATATCCAAACTAGTAATAGAATTGGATGGTAATGAAAAGTACCAAGACCTTGCTGATCTTGTAAGAGTGTACGAAAATAATATAACAACAATGTCTTCTTCATATACCTCATTAATATTGATAGATAACATACAATTATGAAGGTGCTCTCCAGCAGGTAACCCATCATTAGGATTGAATTTGGGAAGCCATCTTTCAGGATGTTTTGGTAGACGATGAAGTGTTTTTGGCATTTGAACAACTCTCAAATTGGACTATGGCCTAGATACCATTGTAAAAATTGGGGAGGTGGATGTGATGAAACAAGAACTGGTAGTTGTAATAGTACTGCTTGAGGCAGCACTAGTTTTTTGAGTAGAGGAAATGGAAATAGATGAAGTGATCGGTGGAGAGAAAGGAAATGGAAAAGGAAGAAATGGAGATGTTGGTGAATGAAAGAATGAGGTAATCTCACTAGTATATGTTTGGGAATCGGATGTAGTATTTTTTGTTCTGTGGGATTGAAGTGGAAATTAAAATGGCAAGATGCAAGTTTTTCACTTTGGAACCGAGTAAAAACACAAGTTCTGTGAAAAATAGAAGTTATACTTACCTCAAAAACTTCAAATGATTCAGGATTTTTTGCTAAAATAGAAACATCTTTGAATTTCATTATCAAAGCTATAATTTCTGGTGATTTTGAAGTGTAATCCAGAGGGATTACCTTAGGATGTATTTCTAGGAGACTTGGGAGGTGATTGTACAACTCCTGATCTAAAAGTAGGAGATTCTGGAGGGGATTTGGAAGTTGTATGAGATTTGGAAAGGGAATGACTGTTGGAATGCCCTTTTGTTTTTGGATTGGACTTAATTGTCATTCATAGTCTGCATGCCCTCCTTCTAGCACCAAAAGGTGTTGAGGCCTTGAAAATTGCTCCGTCAACACAAGGGGAAAACTACCCGGTCCGAACCTTAAGACAACTCCTTTTCCGTTTAGGTAGTGGCTCCGACTAGGGATAATGGGACCAGTTTCCCAATGAAAGGTTATTGAATGGATGTGTAATTCTTATAGTGAAGTGAAATAGATGGATTTATAGTAATGAATTAAATGGAAAACATATGCATTAATCTATTCTATAACCTAGGATTGTTTAACTTTTATCTAGATGTGATCTATAATGATTTTCCTTAGTAAATTACAATGTAGATTGCTCAAACACCAATGGAAATGAAAATATCTCAAGATGTTTATGTTGATTAAATAGTTAATCAAAAAAATGTGTATAACTCATATCACATTTAGAATATCAAAGCAAATTTCTTAACATGTATTTAAAAATATCAATGGTAGCAGGATCCGAAATGAAAACATGTAACACTATTCTTTAAATAACATCTAATATGCAATATAAAAATATAAATTCACTATTTATTTATGAACAAAACAAAGGTACAAATATATAAATATCAGATACACGTTGCTCAGCTCATAAAAGAAATATCAGTAGTTTATTCCTTCCCACAAAGATGGTTCCAGGAGTACAATAATGCAACTTCTCAAAATTGTATGCAATATAAAAATATAAATTCACTATTTATTTATGAACAAAACAAAGGTACAAATATATAAATATCAAATACACATTGCTCAGCTCATAAAATAAATATCAGTAGTTTATTCCTTCCCACAAAGATGATTCCAGGAGTACAATAATGCAGCTTCTCAAAATTGTTTATGAAAATTCCTAAACAATGTTCCAGTCATTTTATTGAGAAAAGTATGAAAGTACAGTAGTGTGAGCTTTCGTAAGCCTTTCTTCATAAAATTGAGTACATTAATTTCATACAAAAAGCAAGCTTAAATAGAAGAAAAACAACTGAATGTATTGCGCAGAGCATTGAGGGAATTTAAATAGATTGCTTCAATACACTTAAAGAAAAATAGTTTTTTGGTAGAAATGTTCTGAATGTGATTTGTTGCCTTGTTCCATTGGATTCTCTGGACGTTTGTCCATCTATTTGAACTAAACTACCACTTATCAACACAAATGTCTTCTTGTGTGATAAACCTGAACAGGAAAACAAGAATCGATATGCTGAGAATAAATGAGACTGATAAGCGAGTTTTATTTGAAAAAAATCACATTTTTGCAGAAAATCAGGATAAAAACATAGATCATAATAAATATGAACACAACCTTCATGGAGGGGAATGCAAAGTGAGTTCTGTGACAAGACAATTTAGACTTTACAATCTTATTGCATATCACTTTTAGACTGGGGGTAAAACATAGAATAATTGCAATCGTGGAAAGCTAGATGACTAATGGTTTTTTCGGTGGGGGTCAGAAGTGGTAAGTAGTTTGTGAAGATGCGGATCCGAAAGAATAAAGGAGTGACATGTGGATATAGGGCTTGGATAAAAAACCACTTTTCAGAACCCCCCCCCCTGAGAAACTTAAAGTGAGTGCAAGGGGGTCCAAAGTCTTCTCTACCATTGATCCAGATAGATCTGGGCTACTTATTAAATCAAGTCAAGTTGGGCTTTTATATTTTATCGCAATGGGTGTTTGGAGTGGAGGCAAAGAAATAGGAAGGAAGCGATGACCTTTTGTTATTCACGACAACCGCAAATGTGGGGAAAGTTATGAATTGACATGTAATTTATATCGGGTTCGAGTCTTGATTGTAGATTGCAATACTCGGGAATATCACAATCGTATTTATGTAGTGGCAGACATTAATAGGTGGCCAAAAGACATGCAATTTTTGATATGTGGAATGATATAAGGGATGACATCATGGTGATGTCACTATGGTGTCACAGATCCATGTGGAATGGTGATGTGGAAGATGATGTCATAACTTAATCGCCATGAGATATGATATTGCAATCACAAATCGGCTGGCCTAATCATAATTGCAAATCAACTAAGGTAGGAGGCATGACCCTTTGGTAACCGTGATAGAGCCGGATGCACGAGATTTATGGAATGGATTTTTTAATCTTGTCAAGTCCATATTTATCGCATATCGCAATTGGTTAATGTATGAGACTTAATTTCTGTGGTTTATTGTGATAGCCATGAACACAGAGGAATAATAAAATTGTATTAATCTTGTCATCAGGTTCAGGATTAATCACATTTCAGAATTTAGAGTTGGCAGAGGGGTATTTGCCTTCTGAACTTTGTTTATTTGCGATGCGAGGAAGTCTTAGCCTTTAGAAACTTTGTGATGCGAGATTTTGGATGAGTCGGAGTTTATAAAGATAAAACCTTTGGGAATTAAAAACTCTGATTATTTTGTTTTTTAATTAAATAACCCATATTTTTTAATACTTAAGGTTTTTGAAGCCTAAGTATGGTTTTGGTCTTGCAGGCTATTAAAATTTATTTTTTTGTATAATCAAGGTTTAATACTTGGGTTTCAATTAAAAAGCCTAAATATTAAACTTTGGATATAGTTCTTTATTAACAATTTTTTTTTAAACCATAATTCTTTTTAGAATGGATCTAGATATTCTAGTTGATCGTGTGCCATGTGATGGTATGCATATTTTATTGTGAAATGAATGAGCATTTGTAGCACCATCTTAGGATATCTAAACCTACTTTTTCCCTTATGGTTCTTTTATGGAGTGATTGCACCAAAGAGTTTTTTGTTTTCCTCTTAGTATTCCTCCTTATAGAGAATATATTGATTCCACTTGCAAATGATTTTGGTCTCATGTTCATGGCAGTATTGATGAACTAGGATTCGTCAAGTGTTGTGAGAAAAAAGCTAACTGAGTGAAAATTGGAGAATGTTAACCAATTCTAGAAGTTCCTACTAAGACTCTATCTAGAATCTTACATTTCTTGTCCCCCATTTCCCAAAATCTGTGCATTTGGACTAGAGTTTTGTTAAGGCTAGCTAGATTCTAGATGAGGGAGCCGTAGGTCTTGTAGGTGAGATGAATGAGGTCATGGTTGGTGGGAATGGTATTAAATTATTTACGACAAAATTAATATTCGTGGGCCATGAGATCTAAACCTTCAATGTCAGTAAAATCCTCCTCCTTTGTCATAGTTGTGTCCTCCTCCTAATTTGGATTCAAATGCACTAGATGATCATCTCGGGTGGATTCAAATTTTACTTTCATGTGTGTTTCATTGGAATATTTGTGGAAAATTTCAGTAATTTCTTCCATGGTAGGCTCTTACACTGGGTTGGTCGATTCCTCTACAAGGTATCCCAACACTTCAAAGCTATTGCTAGTTTCCTAGCATATGGGGACCACACGGGTGCCATAATTTTTGTTATGGCATATTTTGAAGTAGGTATTAGTTAATCCTTATCCATCTATGGCTTCACCATATTTAGGTTCTTGCTGAATTGGGTGAAAATGTGAAGTTGGGCTACACTTTTTGCTTTTTTTGAGAAAAAAAATATCATTTTTAGAAGTTCTTGAACTTTCAGCAAGCCAAAGAAATTTTTAAGAAATTTTTCTATTTAGAATTTCATTTTACAATAAAAATAAAAATTGTGGGAAATTTTATTAGCTTTATATTTCTTATTTTTTAGAATTTTTTTATTCACATTTGATATTTCAACATAGTAATTGTTTTACTATGTGTTCTTTAAAAATCAAGGGATTCATAAAAGGTCATGTTTTTTGGTAGTAGTGTATTCTTTGTTAATTTGGATTTTTTGAAACAAAAGATGTGTTGTAAGAATTTACAAAAAAATTGCAGATTTTAAATTGAACCAACTGATGCATATCGTAATTACTAGAATTTTTTGAATTGAACCAATATGAAAAAAATTCAAATTTTGAAGATGTTTAACATAGCATCATGTTTCGCAACATATTATTTAAAAATTAAAAACCTAAAAACTATCCATTAAAGAATATAGACCAAGGTAAAGCACCAATTGCAAGATACAAAATTTTGATTTCACTGAATCATAATGACCTTCATAATTTTTTTGCACATGTTTTGTTAGAAAATTAAATAAAATTAGAAAATATTTATGAAATTCCATAAAATTTATATCTACTGAAAGTAGATTCAATTATGCAAATGCTGACATTAGTTTTGAAAGTAAATTCACCATATTTGATGGAGCTTAACCATTCCGAATTTGGAGAAAGGTGATTAGAGTCGAGCTGTTGTAGAGTTGTAGGTGTTTGGCCAAACAAAGTAGTTCAGTCAAATACAAAAATAATATGCGGAATTTTTGTTTTCCACAACGGACGTTAAAATAAACAGAACATTTTTTCAGCCAAAGCTTTTTCAAAGTTCAGTCAAACATTTTTAAAATTTCAATCGAAAACCGATGTATATTTTCTGTTGGTCGCAAAATTGAAATAGTGTGATCGCCCAAAAAATTGTTACGGCGAAACACTATAAATAAACTTGGATGAAACATTATTTTCACACTCACATTCCTCATTTGGGTTGAATTTTAAAAGTACAAGTCTTTTGGGCTGAATTTTTCAAGCGAGTTTTTTGGGTTGAATTCTGAAAGTAATTCTTTTGGGCTGAATTTTGAAAGTGAGATTTTTGGGCTGAATTTTGAAATTAAGTCTTTTGGGCTGAATTTTAAAGTGAGTTTTTTGGGTTGAATTTTAAAGTATGTCTTTTGGGGTGAATTTTGGAAGTGATTTTTTGGGGCTAAATTTAGAAAGAGATTTTTTTTTTGCTCAATTTTGAAATTGATTCTTTTGCATTTGATTTCAAAAATCTACATAGATTGAATTATCATGGGAAATCAAATAAATGGCAAGAGAAAGTATGATCTAATAAGAGACATTGAGGTTCGTAGAGAATACTTGAAAAACTATTACAAAAGAAAGAAGAAAGAACGCTTAAATATTGAAAGGGACAATCAATCTCAACAAGAAGTTGAAGCAGGTATGTAAATGTAAATATTATAAATGATATTTACAATTTAATAGTGTATTATTAAATTTAATTTTTATTTGATGAACTAATTTGAAAATTATTTTGCAATGTAAATAGAGAGACATTTTCCTCATAACATTGTTGATGAGATTGAAAATGTTGAAAGACAAAGTGAAAAAATTAATGAACCAATGTTTGATTATGTTGTTGAAGATGTTGAAAGAAATTCAAGTGAAGAAGTTGAATCACCATTAGGTATGTATATATATGTCATGTGTATTATTGAAATTATACATATTTATTAGTTTCAATTTCATTCAAACTCTATTTTTTAATTTAATTATTTAATGTATATTTATACCGATTTACATTAAATTTTCATATGTACAGATGAAATCACTATTGATGATGATATGTTAGAAAATAATGAAACTAGCACATATGGAGATAAAAAAGTTGACCAAGTTATACAATATCATGTTAAGCTCATTATTGATAAGCTCTTCAAAGATAAAAATGTGACAGTTGAAGCTAAAATTTTGAGAGGTTTATTAACATCAAAGAAATTAAAAGAAGCTACAACACTATTGGTATTTTAAAATCAACGAAAGATAAAAAGATGAAGGAAAATTTGATTCATAATATACGTAGTGCTATAAAATCAATTGGAAGATCTAGAACAAAAAGTGATCTAGATGCACGTAGAGAAATATAAATGGACGTGGTTTCATCAAGTACTAAAGAAAATCCTTTGGTAAAATCTATGGCAAGAGCATTAGGGACCTCACAAAAAACATTGCACAAACATAAGAAATTTCAATTACAAATAAATGAAAATGATGAGTTGGCTTTTTGCATAGTTATTTGTAGGAAACCATGCAAAGATAGAATTGGAGAAGATGCTCGAAATATAATATATGAATATTGGATGAAAAATTCACGCGTTTCACCAAAAGTAAGGGATGTGATGCGACGAAGAATAACACAAAATCAGTATGAAGAACATGCAAAACATATCTTGGACACCACTCAGATAGAGTTGTTCAATAAGTTCATAGAAGAGAATCATGGAATTAGTGTCACAATTACTACTTTTGTATAACAAAAAACATGGTAAAACATTTTATCCTTTGATGCTTGCATGGATTTATACAAAATTTGTCATTGATAACCATACCAATGTTTCTGTTTCCATATTCACCCTATCTTATCTATGCATGAGTAGCTATATTCTACTAATCCGCAAAATAGAAAGTATTTTCCTAATCAGTATTGTTTATCAACAATTTCACTGGCCTAATAAGGAACAACCTTTTACTTCAAAATTGCCAGAACAATTTCCTAATTAGTGTTTATACACCTTGCATTCATTTCTCTGTCTTGTACATATTCCACGAAAAAGTACTTATGTGGTTCTGAGTCAATTCTCCTCTTTGGAAGTAGATTAGAAACCTAGTTTTGTTCTCTAATTCTTTGAAAGGCGAGCACCAGGATTCTAATGCATCTCATCCAATTAGACAAGATATGTGGGCTGGAAAGAGTTTAATATCTGACTGAATCTATTATACTTTTGGCATCTCCATGAACTTAGATACTTTATAGCCCCAACCATTTTCCAAAGTTGAGGACACCTAAGAGTGAAATGATCTCAGCTATACTATTTGTCCCTCGTCCTCCCTGCCACCAAAAGTGACAGAGTGGCCTCGACTAAAAAATAATGACAACATCACATCCACACCTTATTTGTTGACTAGCCCCGTCAAATAAAATCTAGGGTACATCCCATAATGTTATTGTATAAAATATTCCTCGCTTTTAGCACTGTCTTCTAAGGACCAATCTCAGAAAAATAAATGATGGTATTTATTACCACCTCTGAAACCACCAGTTTCTTATGTTGAAATAGCCAAGAATTTTGAATACGCCATATGGCCCAGATGACGTAGAAGGGGAGAGAGTGATATTCAAGATTATCTTTAGACTATGTGATGAAGTAGTTTTTAAGAGTATGTTGTGTTCTCTATCATTCTAGATTAACAAAATCCATCATCCCAGTCCACACCTCCCTAGAGAATGAACATCCAATGAATAGGTGGTCAGCCTCCTCATCTTGCAACCTGCCCATTCCCGCGCCTTGAAAACCTTTGCGCTATAAATTATCCCATGTGAGCACCCTTTTGTGAATAGCCAACCAACCAAAGCCAAGACATTTCTTTGTTATCTCCCACCCCTACACTGCCTTGAACCATGTGTTGTATATGAAGGTTTTTTATGTCAAAGGAATATTATTGTATATATCATTAACTTTTGGGGACCCATCCTTAGTAGGGCCTACCCATTGCATGTTGTCTTCACCTTCACCAATTTATCCACTAACTTCATACATGTTTGTGATAAAAGCTTCCCATTCAATGGCCATGTTCTCAGTCAAACCAATATCTGTAACCCTCAGCCAAGATGGATGTGTAGTGAACAGATTGTTCCTGACAACGATATGTGTAACACTAATGATACCCTTTTCATGGAGAGTATTTATGAGGCTAGAAGAAAGGGAGTGATTTCCTTCATACACCAATCATTGCATGCCTAAGTGTGAAGATGCCCCTTCTCAGTGATATGTATTTAAAATAACAAGTAAAAGGTGGAGCTTAAAGAATTTTTTGACTTTTTCATTTTTACATGTTACATGTAAATAAATTTAATTTTATTGTTAAATGATTATCTATTTCGATATGTAATTTTAATAAACAAATTTTTAGTGAGTAAATTATGAAATAATTTTAAAATTTCTACCTTATCTATTTGAAATAAATAACACAAGTTTCTTATTAGGGTGCATATGAGCAAAGTCGGGATGTGATGAGATATTATTTGAACTACACATCAATCTCGGAAACTTCGAGATCTAAACCACTCCTAAAAAATAGAAATAGACTCATTTACTTAGAAAGCTTCACACCTAGGACAAGTGGACATTATATTTTCCAAGTTTTCCCCTTAATGACTACTTATCTCGATCTCAATGAGAAAATTCTAGTTGTAGTTCAACTTAGTGTTTAAAGACATGATAAAAACATATTTCCACATCTATATAACAAAACAACAATCCATTAGAATGCACTGGTATTGAATAACTACAACCACTAGTATACTAGGATATCATTCATGTACATGGTCCAATCAACACTTATATCTACATACATGTACATGTACCTACAATTACCCTTCCATCATTATCAACCTAGGTTTTCTTGGATTATTCATAACATTGTTCTTGGTTTTATCAGCTTACCGTAAACCATGCCCAAAGTTTTGTCTCCTAACCCTTAACCATGCTTAGGCTTTTTTCGGGTGACCCTCAATCATGTTGCATGAATCCTTGTCCACTTCACTCTCATAAGTGGTTTTTAACCTACCACAAATGTACACTACAAAATGGTTAATGGCTCACCAAAAACCTACACTTACAAAGTGGTTTGAATATAACCATGAACTTCACAGGGGTAAACTCACATCACCACTCACTTTGGTAAATGCTATTACAAACTTTCCAAATACCGCTAGAAAGACATCATAGACTTGCTTACTAATACATGTATGTGACACATAATACACCTTGATCGCAAGTCTATTCCACAAACTCACACAACCTT
Organism: Pinus tabuliformis; assembly: GCA_031772625.1. NCBI lineage: Eukaryota > Viridiplantae > Streptophyta > Pinopsida > Pinales > Pinaceae > Pinus > Pinus tabuliformis. The sequence continues at coordinate 130,518,643 of CM062815.1, forward strand.
TCACTTGGTTGGCCATCATCCTTTAATATTTGATGTTACTCCAACCACTATCCTCTGATGCCATCTTCAATGTCATGTTTTCATCATATATGGTAGTCAATAATCATGCAAATAAAACCTTTCTATCATTGGAATGGCTAGTTCAAACACAAACTCAAGCTCATGACAATAATGGGCAAGACTAATTGTCACAACGACGAGCATCCAAATTATTTCAATCAGATGTCAATACAATTTTACTTGACTCAATACACGGTAACAACTGAATTTGACGAAACTTAATTATAAGAGAGATTAAGTTCTTGGAGTCAGTGACCAATCACAAACCATATTTGTAACGACGATTTGAACCATGAATGTTCCACCACAAATGAAAAAATATGTACATAAGGAAATAATGAGAAACTTTTCTCATCTCGTAGTTTCTAACAAACGAGAGTTCAATGACAATTCTTTAGAGTAATGTTTCACATAACCTTTCTGCTCCACTCCATAAGCATATGTGCGACCTCGTTTTTCGTTGATGAGTAAGCATCCAATTCATAATGAATTATATTAAATTAACATTTAAATATAATAATGTATTATATTAAATTTAAAATTAACATAATGGGATTTTAATATATTAAATAAACTTTTAAATATAATGATTTATCATATTAAATAGAAACATGGAAAATAATTAATATTAAAACTAATTTTTTTATTATATATTTTTTGGCCTTTTCTTATTATTATTTAATTAGCTTTGGTCAACTCCCTCTTTCATTCAATTTTTCTTCGTCCAAAACCCTATTTATCTCATCTTCTTTTTTCTCTTCTTGGAAGGTTTTTCCTGATGATGAGCCATGCTATTGACTCGAAACGTTGAAACAAAAATGAACACCATGGTTACTACGAGAACTCATAATCAGAATCCTCACCATAGAAATCTCCAAACCATAGAAGTTGGCATCAATGGCTCATACCTATTCGACCCTATCAATAATGCCATTGAGAAAGTGTTATCAATGTCAGTGTTGACATGGAACATCATCGGTATTTGATTATTTATATTATTTTTTAGTATAATTAAAATAAATTAAAAAACAACTGAATACACTTGAAATATATATATATATATACACAATCAAAACCATCATTATTAATACCATGGCTCATAGCTTTCCTCTCCCTATTCCTACCTACCTACGGACAACACTCGAGAGGTCCATAAAGCTAAAGCAATATTACCTTATAACATTTAATTGAGTATTATGTTCTAATATTACTCTCTAATGTTTAAACATATACCAACATTTCAACAAAGTGTATGAGATATTAAAAGAAACCTTGTAGAACAAGACATCTCCATGGTAATAATATTTTTATGGAAGGAGACTTCTCCATGGTAATAATATTCTAACTACTATAGATTAGAAGATAAGACAAAATAAAGAGTATACAACATATGCACTGATTAATGCGTTGTTCATCTTGTTTCATCCTTCACTATCTTGACCAATTCTAAAGTTCCTTTTCCTCTCAGTCTTGCTCTTTGCTCATCTCTCACATATTCTTCATACAACCTAGATTTATACACTGGTGGATGAGTTTCATCTATTAGTTGTGGAGAAGGAAATACTAAAGCATCCATGGAAGGCCCATTTGGTGCTTCAATTGAAATTCTTATTTTCTCCGTGTTGATGGCTTCTCTGTGCTCCACGCTCTTGTATCTCCCATTGCTTAAAATTTTTCATTCAAAATTGAAAAAGAGAAAAACAGGTACTCAAATTAATAATCTAGGGTCCCCATCATTGTACAAATTTTAAAAGACAATAAATAATTTTGTAACACCCCCCTCCTACATTTACATAAGCTAATCAGTCCACTGGGGTAAACATGTGACGAGAGGCCATTATGATGTGATTCAACCTCCTAGGCCACCTTAAGGAAGTGGAACCAATGAAACACAACCAAAATGACCTTTCATACATCCTATAGAACCTTCAGGAGCCAATCCACCCTTCCAGGTGACCAACACCTGAGGAAACTCAACATTTTACTCATCTAAAGCCCTAGTCACTCCCTTGCCAAGCCCTCCAAGTGACTGAGAGGCCTATTTTCTCCCATACGCATATCAAAGTGCGACTACAACATTTTTTTGGCGATTTTATGTCAACTACTGCAATATTTTAGGCTATTTTCGAGGGCAAGGACCTAGTCATTGCCCAAAAACTTATGAAACTTCCAAAACTCATAAAATACATGAAGACAATTCTTTTTATAATTGATTCAGGTGGCTTTAGAGACACACACAAGACAAAGAGGGCATATGGAGGCTCAAAAACCAAAGTGATTAGAATGCTTTCGGACCAGGACTAGAGCGTAGATCTTGTCATCCTAATCGCAACGGTGTGAATGGTTCGTCAATCCGAGCTTGTATAAGGGAGAACAAACAAGTCAAAGTTTTGATTAAAGTAAAGCTATGGCCGAGGTTTAAGTGTCCTACAATTTGACCAACCCCGGGGCATGAACCTAGCTCCCGAAAGCAGGTGAATTTATTGGATTGTTAATCTGTCTAATATCCCCTATATTAGATAAATTTGAAAAAATGTGTTATATTAAATAAAAATAAAAAATATATATATAATGTGGTGCCAAGCCATCACCCCCATTAACAAAAATTTGATTACAATATGTCCTACGGGCCATGACCCTCATCGGCCCCCCAACCAACCCCTAAATCAAGATTTGGGTCGGCGGCCATCACCCCACCGAACCCTCACATATCCCATCTACACATTAAACATTTATTTATGGGGTGGGCGGACCACCTTTGGTGGACCCGGCCCACACCCCAAAACCCCAACACTTAATGTTATACGCTATATTAAAAGGAGGGGCTAGTGAGAGTTGAACCCACAGCTAACGGGAGGGTCGGCCCCGCCCACGCGGCTGTCTCATATAACACACAACCATGTAACAAATGTGCCACTTAAAAACAATACAAGGTGCTGTGGGAGATAAGGGGTGGGCCGGCCAATGTGGACTTGATCCCCACAAAAAGAATGCATGTAGGTTTTTAAAACTATCTATGTTTTAATATGGAGGGGTTGGGGTTTGACCACCTGACGTCCTCCTTGTAACTCGAGCCTTATACCAATCTGCCCAACTGACTTCATTGATATTTCCGCCCGAAATCTTATATAACCTCATTTGTAAGTGTGCCCGGCAAATGGAGGAACTAGGAGCATGAACATAAATCGAGGCATGAATTATAATTAATTTTTGTAGGTGGAACCATGATCCTGAAAAAAGGCCAGGCGGAACCATGATTGAGCGAAATTCTTAGGAGGGTGAAATTTTGGTAGTGTCCAAATTGGAAAAACTTTATATCAATCTTACACCTCTCAGTGACACAAACATGATGGCGTAGTCAATTTTCTGATCTGAGTAGCGGATCTTCAGAGGACCCAGAGGAAGGAATCTAAAAGATTCCTTAGGCCCCAGATTTTCACTTTCTCAGAATTTAGAAATTTGACAGTGAATTTTGCACTATTCGATGCCACAAATTTGATAGCACATTTATATTTTCCATTTGATCATTCTATTTTCAGCCACTTTTCAAAGTGGGGTGTAGGTGTCAACATTCAACATGCGAGTAGTCATTTCATGAGATTTTCCACCCTGAGATTGATGGTACAGACAACTTCAGCAGTTTGACATCCTTTTCCTCAGATGGTCCTAGGATGTGAGGTATATGTAGTATGTTCATGTACTTCTTTTTTCTATGAGATGCATCGTGTTGCACTGATCCCTGTTTGATGTTTGATGTGGGATCTTGTTTTCTTTATTGTTTCATGATTCCTACTTGATGTCACACAGAATCATTTTCGCGATGTACTTGTTGTCATGATTTGTCATGTTTTATTTGAGATCCCATTGTCATTATGTTGATGGGATACTCATGTGTCACCATGTATGTTTGTATTGAGATCCATTTTATGTCATGTTGTCGTGATGCTCATTATCACCATGCATGAGTTTAGGTCATACTGATAGGAGTCCTTTTTTGACCGAGAGTTCATGTAGCGGAACATCTCTTGGAGCCACTCCTATGTGAGGGCATCTTCCTTGTACGATAGTGACGTCACCTCTTATGTACATCATCACTATTAACAGAACTTAATGCAGTGGCCTACACCATCTTGACACCGAGGGTCGGAGCCATAGTCCCTCCTAGACGAACTCCGTTATCAACGTCTTGAGTTTTATGTTGCTGACGATTGTCATTTTCCTTCTTCTTTACAACATGCATTTATGTTCCTTTATGCTATTTTAATTGCAATTCTAATCACATCATGAAAGCAAAATATCTTGGTTCAATCCAGGAGTTGAGTCAACTTGGATCAGTTTGGTATCAGAGCGGTCTTTGCATGGATGTGAATTACAAGCATGAACAATGGAACGTGCAACGACATAGGATGAAAAAGTGATGTACGAAACCATGCTCAAATTCCAAAGGGTGGAAGTAATGTATGAAACTCTACAAACAGAGACAAAGGAAAAGGAGTGATTGCAACTTTAGTTGCGAGCCACGGAAGAGGCCCTGGAAGAACTGAAGCACAACAACTAAAGTCTTCAAATAGATAACATTGAATTGAGGATGTTTTTACATGAAGAGAAAGAGGAGAAACAAATTTTGCTACGACAGCTGCAAGCTAAGGACAAGGACTTGGAAAAGCTGCAGCGTGACCCATGTGAGGTAAAAAGTAATTCTCTGAATTCATGTATGTGTCCTAATGATGATTTCGTTGTTTTTAAAAATCATACCACAAGAATTGGCTCTAAACTGTTGAAGAGAATGGGGTGTGAAGGAAAAGGCTTGGGTGTTAACGGCCAAGGCATCGTCAACCCCATGAAAGTAGAAGAATTACCCCGTCAGGCAGGACTTGGGTATGTGAGAAAAGAAGTTGTGGAATGCACCGAGGCAGCAAGTGAACTGCCAACAACAGATGATGTGAAGCCTTCATAAATTATTTGCAAATCGACAGAGGAGGTAAAAGATGTTGATTTCCTTTCGGTTTCATCTTCGCATAGTATGATTTCTGTTTGAGATTTGGAGATCCCTATTACAAGGAAAAAAATGAGCCTCATTTTAAGGACGAGGCACAAGGAGGAAAAAAAACTTGGTGTTAATAACCAAGGCATAACTCAACCATTGGAGGTTGTGCAGAGATCTCAATTTGCAGGCTTGGGATACACCGAAGGAGAATGCTTGAAGGGGTCAGATTATTCTGAGACATCATCGAAATCATCGAGGAAAGAGAATGATGGGAACACATCCCCGTCATCCCATGGTAGTGCCCATTACAGGGAAAGAGCTGAGGCAAGCTCTCATCACGATACCTACACTAGAGATGGCAAGGAAAGGTATAACTAGTTTTGATATTCGAATGTTCATTTCAGTTATAATCATGTTGTTAAAGATGAATGTAAATCATGTAATAAAAAAACATGTACCTTTTGTGGATTACATAACCATACATTTTCTAAGTGTTGAAAAAGATGTTGGCATTATGATGCATGTGTTGTACTTGATGGCAACCCTCTCACAAAAGATCATCTCTCTTACATATAACTAGATGAATCTACAGAAGGGACATCAGATGTGACTGAATGCATGGGATGCAGGACAGCTCAAATGATAGATCTAAGTGTGACAAGTTAGCTTTGCCATCAAGTCCAAAGGGGGAGATTGTTGGCATTATGAGATAAGTGTTGTCCTTGATGGCAAACCACACTGATGAAAAATCATAGTGCAGAAGGTCAGCAGCAAGGAATTGATGTTCAGACTATAAGAAGAAGAGAAAATTCATATACGCAGGTTCATTAAGCCCAAGTTGCGTATACACGCTGGATCGCTATATACCAAGTCGCGTATACGCAGGTTCGCTATATACCAAGTAGGGTATACACGCAGGTTCATGAACGGAAAAGAGCGTACGTGCCGGAAAGCTTACTTTTGGTCCGTGGTAGTTAGTCCTCGGTACTTGAGCCTATGTTTTTGGACCAAAGTATCTCGACAGACGTGTTGATCCCTAGTATTGAGTTGATGGTATTGTTTTACTATGGTTTTGGACCGTGGTATTATGAAAGGCCTAAACCTATATAAGGAGAAGATCATTAGGCCAAAAGGGTGTGAGCGAGTAATGAATATCTGATGAAGTGTGAGATCCAAATGCTGGTTATGGGTTGGTGATCTGAACCATGGTTTCACTCATGTGGAGGATGATGAACTATGGAACAAGATCTCAAGGCTTGGAATGATTATCTTCATATGGTTTGACTGTGAAAGACTAGATCTATTGACGGATGTTTATTGTTATGATCTGGGTATGTTTTGATGTCTGATATAGCTGCGGAATTATAAGTTAGGATTTGCAGATCTGTACGCAGGTTATCTTTGGAAAAAGAGTGTATACACGCAGGTTGGGTTTGTCCAAGTAGCGTATACAATGTGAAGTATGATATTTGAAGATGAAGTTGGATCTGGTTATTGTTATGTTGTCTATGTTGTTGACAGGGTTTCAGTGATTCAGTATTGGGTGATTTAGAGATTGATGATGCAGGTTGTTTTATGGATCCAGTATGAAAATGTATGAAACGTGGTCCCGAGAAGATCGTAGAGTTCAGTAGGCTAGCACCTACGTACTGGTAAACATATCAGCCAGTACCAGAGCCAGGGGGTTGTAGCTCCCTTCCAGGAGCAGCTGGAGAACGAGTAAAGGTTGGAGCATTCTGTAAGCAGGCACCTACGTACTAGTAAATGGATCGGCTAGTACAAGAGCTAAGAGGGTTGTAGCCCTCTGCAGGTTGTAGCCTGCGTGCTGGTAAAGGACTGCACCAGTACATTGTAAAAGAAGTTTCTTATTAAAGGAAGATAGAAACAAATTGCAGCATGTGCTTTTCACCCACATTGGGTTTCCACCTTATATCATGGTGTTCATGTGTGTGCCTTATGTGTGATGATCTGTTCTGTTATACTGCACCTGTTTACTGTTAATATGGTTAATAATGTTCTGATGCATTTACTGAAGGTAAGCTAACTGAATCATAAGATTACTGCATGTACGCTAGTTTCCCTTAACGAAGTCGCGTATATACGCTGATATCCTTAACTGAAGCTGCGTGTATGAATCTGAGTATGAAATTGAAAAGTTTTGTCTGATATGATAATACTGATTCACCCCCCCCCCCCTCTCAGTATTATTTCCAACAATTGGTATCAGAGCAGGTCCTTTGATAGAAGCTTGATCGCTTGAAGGAGATCCGTGGAACAATGGGAAAGAAGCTTAAGAAGAAAGCTCATAAGAAGAAGAAGACATCTCAGAAGGACTATGACAGTGGGAGAATCGATTGGGGATTAGGTATAAGAAGCTCTTCAGATTTAGAATCAGATTCAGAATCATTATCAGGTATGAATGTGTTATCCTCTGATGTTCCAGCTATATTTCCTTGTGAAAGAGATGGAAGTGATAGTGAAACTACTGAACTTGCTCTTATGAGTGAACAAGAAAGATATCAGATAGAGGCAGTATTTAGAAGGCTTACAGACAAAATTAAAGATCAACAAGATCTACTGAACAAAAGGGAATGTGCTTTCAAAGAAGAAGTTACCAAACTAAAAGCCCAATCAAAGGAAGGAAACAAGGTAAGAAAACTACTCAAGGACAAGGAAAATCAATGTCAAAAGTTGCAGGGTGAAGTGACATCATTAAGAGATGAAGTCAATGAGAGAAGCACAACCATCAAGAAACTTAGAGATAGATCCAGTTACTATGAAAATCTTGAAGCTACAATCCTCTCACTAAAAGGAGATCTTGAAGAATCAAAGAAGCAGAATACAGATCTACTCCAAGCTATTGCAAAACAAGAAAACGAAGTCACCAGCTTAAAATATCAACTAGAATGTGCCTTCCGAGTTCGTCAAATGCAGCAGGATTTGAATGAAGAACAAGAAAAGGAGATTCTCAAACTAAGGGAACAAATGGAAGAAGGAAGGAAAGCTGAAGAAGATTTGAAAAAGCAATCTCTTGAAAAGGAAGAACAGCTTCAGGTTGAGGTAAATATCTTGAAAGGTAAACTAGAAGAAAAGGATAAGCTTTTACGATTTCAAGATAGTTCTAAAGTCTTGGATGATATTCTTAGTAGTCAAAGGTCTCCTGCTATAAAGACTGGTCTTGGTTTCCATGAATCTGTTGAAGGTGAATCTAGTTCACAAGGTGAGGCAAGGAACTCTAAAGAGAAATCTAAAGTGATCAACGAAGAAATGAAAGATCAATCTCATCATCAACCAAGAAAAGAGATTCCTCAAAGAAAATCCTTTACTCCTCCTATGAATAATGTTGAATGTTATGTATGTCATAATCTTGGACATGTTGCAGCTAGATGTAGAAGAAGAAGGGTTCAAGACCATTATGCAGAAAGATCATCACATTCAAGGTACTTTTATGGATATTGCTTTGCTTGCAATATGTTTGGTCACAAAGCTGCTGATTGCTACAGGAGAAATATGAAACATGTAAGATGTTATGCATGTAACAAGCTTGGACATATAGCAAAGGAATGCAGAAGCAAAGGACGGACATCACACCAAAAGGAGAAAACATCATCACACTTGAAGATATGGAAGAAGAAGGAAGTACAGTCAGAAAGATGTGGCACAGCACAATGTACTCAGATACAGCACAACACAGACATAACAGACTCAGAGGGAGCTGAAAGTGTAAAACTTCAGTATCCTGAATCTCATACGCAAGTTCCATAAAGGGAAGTCGCGTATATACGCGAGGTTAGACACTACAAAGTCGCGTATATGTCAGTCTGAGGAAAAGCAGTGGGGACAGGCTCAGAAAAAGGACCTGATATGATTCAGTCTATGTCAGGAAGATGTCAGGAATACTTGGTTAATGCTGATGGCACAGGTTGAGGGGGAGCATATGCCTTTAATAATTCATTGTTGGCATTTTGGCTAATAGTCCTTGGTGATGATGCTTATATGGCTAAATGATATATCTTGCTATGATATGGTTATGAGTTGTCCATAATGAAATCTCATATGATTTTTGAGGATACATAGTTGATGTTCAGATCAGATTTATGGTTGATTCTTTGATGATGCATATATGGTGCTTACATGGTGATCTTCATAAGGATAAGGAGAAGTACAAAGCTTGAATACACATCTTCCTCACTTGATGATGAGTCATTCATATGCTGCTTAAGGATTGTTGCTGTTGATGATATCAATAAGTTTTGTCCAATGAACTTGAGCTCAAGATACATAGTGCTGATACATGGATGACTACTCAAAGTTGCTTTGTTGGAGACATGGTGATGAGTTCTTATCTATATGATGATAGGTTGATACTTACATATGTTTATTGATGCAGATGTTCCCAAGTAATAATACTTGGATCATGTAGATCTTGACGTTGATGTAATGGCTATGGTGGTTTCACATATAATGTAAATGATTTCATGATGATGTTTAAAAGGAGGAGCTGACATCTATGTTCAGACATACCTTGTTGCAGGACATTTACAGGTTGCTGATATGGAAATGGTTGTACGCGAGTTTCATAAGGCCTATCCGCGTATATACGCGTGTTTATGTGGATGCAGACGCGTATATGGAGTTTTGAAGGAAATCAGCAGGGACAGATGTTGGTTGCAGAGAGTCTGATATGGGTCTGACAGAGACCATCTGGCACAGGTTCAGGGGGAGCAGATAATCTTCCAATGATGCATTGTTGGCATTATCTTAGAAGCTTTTGGTTCTAGTTCACGGTTGGTTTCAAGCGAAACAAAGGCAGAAGGATCTCTCGGTTGTTGATCTGAATCGACAGATGCTGGCGATATCAGTTATTGGTGACTTTCATAAAGTCTTGCTCTAGATATTTCGGTCATATATTTCTTTTTCATGATGTCAAGGTCATGTAACGGCCTATATTGGTTTCCCCACTATGCCTGGGATGAAAATGTAATGCTCTTGCTCTATCATATGTAAACTTTTGATGTATTCCCACTTGGTTGGGTGGATGAGTCAATTCTAGTATATCCCCACGTGGTTGGGAAATGGATGTATGTATTGAGTCTTTTGGTGATAGGAAGGTCTCTTATGATGTATAAGTCATGGTTCTTCTTGAAGAACATCTTTTTGCAGATCTTGCCTTCAGTCAGGAAGAGCATGAACAACACACTTCAGCAGTACAGAGACTTGGCATGTACTCAGGGGGAGCATGGACAGATTGGTACACTTTGGCATATACAAAAGGGGAGCACATTTGGAGATTTCAGCAGGTACTCAGGGGGAGTATGGATAGCAGAATGTTTATCAAGGAAAGAGAATATCTTGGTCCACCCTTTGCCCTTGATGTCAAAGGGGGAGAGTGATTTGGTGTTGTTGCCATCAAGTCCAAAGGGGGAGATTGTTGGCATTATGATGCATGTGTTGTACTTGATGGCAACCCTCTCACAAAAGATCATCTCTCTTACATATAACTAGATGAATCTACAGAAGGGACATCAGATGTGACTGAATGCATGGGATGCAGGACAACTCAAATGATAGATCTAAGTGTGACAAGTTAGCTTTGCCATCAAGTCCAAAGGGGGAGATTGTTGGCATTATGAGATAAGTGTTGTCCTTGATGGCAAACCACACTGATGACAAATCATAGTGCAGAAGGTCAGCAGCAAGGAATTGATGTTCAGACTATAAGAAGAAGAGAAAATTCATATACGCAGGTTCATTAAGCCCAAGTCGCGTATACACGCTGGTTCGCTATATACCAAGTCGCGTATACGCAGGTTCGCTATATACCAAGTAGGGTATACACGCAGGTTCATGAACGGAAAAGAGCGTACATGCCGGAAAGCTTACTTTTGGTCCGTGGTAGTTAGTCCTCGGTACTTGAGCCTATGTTTTTGGACCAAAGTATCTCGACAGATGTGTTGATCCCTAGTATTGAGTTGATGGTATTGTTTTACTATGGTTTTGGACCGTGGTATTATGAAAGGTCTAAACCTATATAAGGAGAAAATCATTAGGCCAAAAGGGTGTGAGCGAGTAATGAATATCTGATGAAGTGTGAGATCCAAATGCTGGTTATGGGTTGGTGATCTGAACCATGGTTTCACTCATGTGGAGGATGATGAACTATGGAACAAGATCTCAAGGCTTGGAATGATTATCTTCATATGGTTTGACTGTGAAAGACTAGATCTATTGACGCATGTTTATTGTTATGATCTGGGTATGTTTTGATGTCTGATATAGCTGCGGAATTATAAGTTAGGATTTGCAGATCTGTACGCAGGTTGTCTTTGGAAAAAGAGCGTATACACGCAAGTTGGGTTTGTCCAAGTAGCGTATACAATGTGAAGTATGATATTTGAAGATGAAGTTGGATCTGGTTATTGTTATGTTGTCTATGTTGTTGACAGGGTTTCAGTGATTCAGTATTGGGTGATTCATAGATTGATGATGCAGGTTGTTTTATGGATCTAGTATGAAAATGTATGAAACGTGGTCCCGGAAAGATCGTAGAGTTTAGTAGGCTAGCACCTACGTACTGGTAAACATATCAGCCAGTACCAGAGCCAGGGGGTTGTAGCTCCCTTCCAGGAGCAGCTGGAGAACGAGTAAAGGTTGGAGCATTCTGTAGGCAGGCACCTACGTACTAGTAAATGGATCGGCTAGTACAAGAGCTAAGAGGGTTGTAGCCCTTTGCAGGTTGTAGCCTGCGTGCTGGTAAAGGACTGCACCAGTACATTGTAAAAGAAGTTTCTTATTAAAGGAAGATAGAAACAAATTGCAGCAGGTGGTTTTCACCCACATTGGGTTTCCACCTTATATCATGGTGTTCATGTGTGTGCCTTATGTGTGATGATCTGTTCTGTTATACTGCACCTGTTTACTGTTAATATGGTTAATAATGTTCTGATGCATTTACTGAAGATAAGCTAACTGAATCATAAGATTACTGCATGTACGCTAGTTGCCCTTAACGAAGTCGCGTATATACGCTGATATCCTTAACTGAAGCTGCGTGTATGAATCTGAGTATGAAATTGAAAAGTTTTATCTGATCTGATAATACTGATTCACCCCCCCCCCCTCTCAGTATTATTTCCAACAAAAGAATAGCAGCACAAACAAAGAAGAGGCATGAAAGACCCTCTCAATGGTAAGTAAAGCAGATCTGGAGGAAGAAGACCTATTGCAGTCATTATAACAGATGTGGCCATCAAAGAGCCACTTGTTGGAGGCTCCATACAAAGCAACGCCTTAAAGACAAAGTGTCGATGCATGAACCAGGTGAAACAATTGTCTGACAATAAAAAGTATCACCGAGGGATGACACATTCATAGTGATAAGTGAAAAATGGTTTCTAGCTATGTTAGCTTGTCATGGTCGTGCTTTTGTAAATCATTAGTTTCATTTTAAAATGTAAAAGTGATGATGCGTTTCCATCACTTGCTAAGCAACGATGATGTCTAGTGTTATTTTGAGTTGCATGATAAACTGTGGAAGTGATGTCGTGTTTCCATCACTTGTCAAAACAAAATAGTGTTTGGCCTTATTGTTGTAAATCATTTGTTGTAGTGATGATGTGTTTTCCATCACTTGTTGGAGCAACAATGATATGTTGGCCTTATTTTCATAACTAGGGTATTGTTTCCATTTCAATGTAAACTTGACCACCGAGTATGTGTTATAAACTCGTGGCAAGTATGGGAGGCTTGGGTCATTAGTTGGTCATGAAAGTAAAGCATGTAATTTTCAAAACAATGTACTACAGGTTGCAGAGGCCAAGTGTCGACTCATCACTTAAGGATCCAAAGAACAAAGGTGAAGGAGATGGGAGTGATACCTTTTAAGGATGCTTGTGATGCATTCAAGGTACATAGACATTTCCAATAATTTTTCATGCTTTTTAGGACCAAAATCTCCTTAGTGGGGAGGATTGATCCAGGTGGCTTAAGAGACACACACAGGACAAAGAGGGCCTATGGAAGCTCGAAAATCAAAGTGATCAGAATGCTTTCGAACTAGGACCAGAGAGTAGATCTTGTCATCTTGATCACATCGGTGTGAATGGTTTGTCAATCCGAGCTCATATAAGGCAGAACGAGCTAGTCAAAGTTTTGGTCAAAGTTGGGCTGTGGGCCAAGTTTAAGTGTCCTACAATTTGACCAACCCTGGGGCATGAAACCTAGCTCCTGAAAGTGGGTGAATTTATTAGATCATTAATTTGTCTAATATCCCCTATATTAGACAATTTAGGAAAAATGTGTTCCCTTAAATAAAAATATATAATGTGGTGGCGAGCCACCACCCCCACACCCCCCCCCCCCCCACACCCACAAAACTATATTAACAAAAAATTAATTAAAATATGTCAGAGGGGCCATGACCCCCGTTGACCCCCTAACTAACCACAAAATCAAGATTTGGGTCGGCGGCCACCACCCCACTGAACCCTCCCATATCCCATATACACATTAAACATTTATTTATGGGGTGGGCGGGCCACCTCCGGTGGACCCAGCCCACACCCCCAAAACCCCAACACCTAGTGTTATACGCTGTATTAAAAGGAGGGGTTGGTGGGAGTTTAACCCCGCCGGCCTCGCCCACGCGACGACCTCATATAACTCACAACCATGTAATAAATGCACCAATTAAAAACAATACGCCTCCAAATATTTAATGCGCCAACCATTTAATACAAGGTGCTGTGGGAGTTAAGGGGTGGGCCGCCCAATGAGGACTTGACCCCCACAAAAAAAATGCATGCGGGTTTTTAAAACTGACTATGTTTTAATATGGAGGGGTCAGGGTTTGACCACCCGACCTCCTCCTTGTAACTCAGGCCTTATACCAATTCGTCCAACTAACTTCATTGATATTTTCACCTGAAATTTTATATAAACTCATTTGTAAGTGCACCGAGTAGATGGACGAACCAGGAGCGCAGACAGAAATCAAGCCATGAATTTTTAATTAATTTTTGCAGATGGAACCATGATCTTGAAAAAAGGGCAGGCAGAACCATGATTGAGTGAAATTCTCAGGAGGGTGAAATTTTTGTAGTGTCCAAATTGGACAAACTTTATGTCGATCTTAGACCTCTCAGTGACACAAACCTAATGGCACAATTAGTTTCCTGATATGAGAAACAGATCTTCAGAGGACCTGAAGGAAGTAATATTTAAGGAATATAGGGGAATCTAAAAGATTCCTTAAGCCCCAAATTTTCACTTTATCAGAATTCAAAAGTTTGACAGTCGATTTTGCACTATTCGATGCCACAAATCTGATGGTGCATTCAGATTTTCCATTTCATCATTCTATTTTTTAGCCACTTTTCAAAGTGGAGTGCAGGTGTCAGCATTCAACATGTGAGCAATCATTTAATGAGATTTGACGCCACGAGAATGATGGTACGGACAACTTTAGTAGTTTGACATCCTTTTCTTTAGATGGTCCCAGGATGTGAGGTATATGCAGTATGTTCATGTACTTCTTTTTTCTATGAGATGCATCATTTTGCATAGATCCTTGTTTGATGTTTGATGTGGGATCTTGTTTTCTTTATTGTTTCATGATTCTTGATTGATGTGATGTGGAATCATTTGTTGGATTACTTGTTGTCATGATTTGTCATGTTTTATTTCAGATCCCTTTGTCGTTATGTTGATAGGATACTCATGTGTGACCATGTATGTTTGCATTGAGATCCCTTTTATGCCATGTTGGCGAGGTGCTCATTATCATCATGCATGAGTTTAGGTCATATTGATAGGAGTCCTTTTTTTACTGAGAGTTGCTGTAGTGAAACATCTCTTAGAGCCACTCTTGCATGAGGGCATTTCCCTTGTATGATAGCGACGTCACCTCTTATGTACATCATCACTATTGACAACACTTAATGCAATTGCCTACACCATCTTGACACTGAGGCCTGGAGACGTAGTCCCTCCTGGATCAACTCTGTTATCAACGTCTTGAGTTTTATGTTGTTGATGATTGTCATGTTCCTTCTTCTTTACAGCATGCATTTATGTTCCTTTATGTTATTTTAATTGTAATTCTAATCAAATCATGAAATCAAAAGATCTTGGTTAAATCCGAGAGTTGAGTCAACTCAGATCAATAACAAACTTGGTCAAGGAATTGACTAGACCCCTACTAGCCATGACACACATTTTGTTAATCATATTAAAAATATGTATCCTACAGGTTATAAAAACATATCTGAGTATAGGGGATCTCATACTTATCTGAAAATCACTAAGGAGCATTGATGCCATGTCACATTAGATGCATTATCATCTATTAGGTCATTTATTCACTGTTCATTCATTTACAAATCAAAACATGATGAGATACATCCATCATCATTGCCATGAAACATACTCCTAAGCACCATATAAACAACATAAATAACAAGGACACATCAGCCATAAGATCCACATATAAATGAATAGACTTACAAATAAAATACCAAGGAGAAGCAACTGTTATTGATGAATGCAAAGGACAACCGGGTTGAGGAATTCCATGAACCATATGACCATAGATTAGCTGAACCAAATATTTCTTTCAACCAATCACCCCTGTGCCATATTGCAAGCATGAATGTGGAATCTCATGAAACAATTCCAACAAAATACAACTAGGGCTTCTAGAGGCCAAATCACTTCAACCTTCAACGAGTGATTCCACCTCACAGTCGTACATCACTAACCATGACCAGATTGGTCTCTAACCAAGTTTTCCGCGGCTCTAGAGTGTTTGGTCTAACCAATGCTCCAGGACTAGTAACTCAACCCACAACTGTTGTCACACTTGAGAGAGTTTGTCCCACCAAGGCTCCAGGAATAGTAACTCAACCCATTAAGGGTTCTAGAGTTTTTTTCCAACCAAGGCTCCAGGACTAGTAATCAACCCAGGATGTTATAGGGCTCTAGAGCATTTTTCCAAGCAAGGCTCTAGGAGTTGATAACTCAACCCACATTCAAAGGAACATGAGAACCAATTGGAAAAAAAAAGGGAAATACTCCCACAACACCATGGATATCCAGGAAATGGCAAGGCTAGGTAAAACCACTACCAATCTAGGAAATCCTCCATGCCAATGATAGATCATAATGAAGAAACCACATGCATGTGCCATGCATGCCAAAACTAGTAAGGACAACATACATGCAAATCGGTACCTACAAGAAAAATCTGCTATAGCTACTGATCCCAATGCCTTCTTGGAATTTCCTGCTTCTCCTTTGCCTTCTTATTCCAAATCCCAAGTATGCAACACTCCTCCAAGAGTGCTCCTAGAAAAATGTAAGTGTCCAAGAGTATGCGTGAGAGAGAGAATAAGAGCTCCAAAAATGAACTGATAAAAAGATGAACTGAGAAAAAAGTACCAACTGATCCTTAGAAGCCTTTTTATTAAGAAGTCCTCCAATGTTGAAATAATTAATTGCTGAGGGGGATGGGGGGGGGTGAATCAGTAATTAAGAAGCCCTATTATTTTTCTTATTATGCTTACAATCCAATCTTATATTATTTTACTTGTGAGAGCATACATTCACAAAAACGGTGAACCAACAACATTTCAAACCCACAAGTTCAAACAATAATCACAAGAGAGACATACATTTGACACAATGTTTTTCACATGGAAACCCAGTGGGAAGAAAACCACCAAATTTGTGGTTTGTTTATGATGTAAGTTAAGGAACTACTTAATTACAACTTTTGTTAACATATTTGCAGGATTCTGGCTAGTATGTACCTTTTCTAGCTTCAACTGTCCATCTTCCAACATTGACCATATGAAATGGTACTTGAGTTGTATATGTTTATTCTTGGAATTAGATTCATAGTTCGTTGTAAGTTGAATTGCACTCTCGCTATCATTGTATAACCTGCCCAACTCTTGCTTCTTACCCAATTCATCCAGAAACCTTTGTAACCAAATCATTTCTTTACTAGCCTCTGTAGCAACAACATACTCTTCTTCTATTGTTGATAGTGCAACAATACTTTGTGATTTTGAAACCCAACTGAAAAATGTTCCACCTACAATAAACAAATACCCCATGGTGCTCCTCCTATTATCTCTATCAACTGCCATGTTTGTACCAACATATACCTGTAGAGAAATCTTTGAACCACCAAATCATAATGCTTGATATGTGGTACCTCTTAAATACCTGAGAATCTACTTCACTGTCATCCATTGTTCTTTTCCTGGATTGTTAATGTACCAGTTGACAACTCCCACTGCATGTGAAATATCAAGCCTTGTGCAAACCATTGCATACATTAAGCTTCCAACTCATGATGCATATGGAACTTTATACATATAATGATCTCTTACTAAGTCTTGGGACACATATCCTTAATTAGTATGAAATGGCTAGCTAAAGGTATACTAACGGGTTTTGCATTCTGCATATTAAAGCTTTTCAACACCTTTTGTATGTACTCACTTTGAGACAGTGTTAGTTTGCAACTTTTCTTGTCTCTACTTATTCTCATGCGAAGGGTTTATTTTGCACCACCCAAATCCTTCATTGCAAATGAATTTGCCAATTTTCTTTTGAGCACATTTATTTTCTTTATTCGTTGGGTGAACGAATCTCCTTGATATATGTTTTGGTGTATGCTTTGGGTATATTTTTTATTGATGTTTGGCATATCTACATATATATATGGATGTAAATATCACCTTGGGCTGTGTTATAAAGCTCCAATACGCATTATGGGTGTCATGTTATTATGGTTGTCATGTTGTTATGTTGTCATGTTGGTTTGCATCTCAGCAAGTTTCTCATTGTAAATATTGCAACGAGCTAAGTTATAAAGCTCCATGGGAAGTATATTTTTCTTTGAGCAGTATTTTTGGTTGTAAGTTTCATCGAACACTTAGGATGGTGTTCCCCCAAGGGGGAGGGTTCTGTAACAACCGTAGTTAAAATTCCATGTAATAAAAGTTAATAAAGGAAAAATAATAACCACCGTTATGGGACAGTTATTCCAAGATGAATGTTGGGCATGACATCCTAGTGGTGGCATTCATTTGGTTTATCATAAGGAAATTGGTAAAGGAAATAACAAAGGCTTTGGAAAGGAAAAATGACATTTGTGGCAATATATTTATGAAAATAATGGAAATTAGGAGAAAAAGGAAGGTGAAAGGTCATAGGTTGCATGTGAGGAGGAAAATGAAGAACTATAATTGAAAATTGAAGAAAATAGAGTCCACATTAATAAAAAGGATTATGAGGATGAGTTGGTACCTTTTGTTGGTTCAGTTTTGGAGCTCTCTCTCTATTCTCTCTCTCACATACCCTTAGACACTTTAGAGTTTTCTTTGAGCACTTCATCTTTGGATCAAGAAAGGTAAAGAAGGTAAAGAGGAAGTAAACATCAGGTAAGGAAGAGCAGGATCAAGCAACTACAATGGGTTTACTTGCATGTATCAATTTTCATGTGTGATTTACTTTTTAGATTTGGCATGCATGGTTATGCATGTGCGTTCTTGGTTCTCCTTTTATCATGGGCATGGGTTTTGTTAGGTGTGACAGTGTTCTTCAGCCTTGTTCTTCTATTTTAATATAGCCATGGTGAAATGGGGTTCTCATATTTTGGTTGAGCTGGATTTCCAGATGGATTCAAAGCTAAGTGAGGCGGATCTCTAAATGAAAGAACACACGGCCTAGTGATCCCTAAACCAAATTGTGGATTGTCATAAAGCCACTAGCCTAGTGACCCCTGAACTGAACTGTGGGTTGCAGTAAAGCTATGTGTTGTCTGCCTTGGTGGGCCTAGGAATCTTGACGACTGAATGACAGGATATATGGTAAAGCCAAGAGGTGGTTTCCCTTGATCAAACCTGGAAATATTTTCCGGTGAATGGTGGGATATATTGTAAATCTTGGAGGGTGGTGCCTCAATATGGCCTATTGACCCTTGCATCAGAATGTGCATTGCTATAAATTCTAGAGACTAGAGAACATGAAAATTCATCACATTGTAGGTGGATAAATTTGGTGGCATCCATGCTTGTTTAGGACCTAGTAATCCGATGGGGATTGTGGTAAAACCTGGTATCGTATGATTGTTTATGGCCTACTGATCCAATGAGGATTGTGGTAAAGCCTAATTTGATTGATGAGGGCGAAGTGGTTTAGCCTTGGGAAGCCTTGGTTGGTTCTTTTGGTTTGAGTCCCAAATTCATGCTTGGAATGTGCCATAGGGGTTATTGGCTGAAGAGAGACTTGGCTCAGCCAATCGACGTTCGGGTGGAATTTGATAGTCCCATACCGAGTTGGCTTTTACATTCATTAATAAGAGTTTCTTTCCTTTGGTATTTTATCAACAAATGTATTGGTTCATATGTGGCATTTATGGCTAATGGATCCTTATTACTTTTGTTGTTTATATGTTGGTCATGAGCATGTTTTATGACATAAATGATGTATGGATTTCATCATATTTTGATTTATCAATGAATGTAAAATGAACCTATGGCATAATAGATGATAATGCAACTAATGTGATAAGACATCAATGCTTCTTAGTGATTCTCAGAGAAGTATAAGACCCTTATGCTCAGAAATGTTGTTTAAACCTGTAGAATGCATATTTGTGATATGTTTGACAAAATGTCTATCATGGCTAACAGGGGTCCAATCAAGTCCTTGTTTAAGAATTTTCATTGGAATCATTGTCTCTATGTTTATTTTCATTTATGTGAATTCCATGAAGTTCTGGGCAATCACTGGGTCTTAGCCCTGAAATTTAGCCTTAAATCTTGCAGTCGATGGCATAACACTCACATAAAAAGGTTATAGTCACACTCAGACATGCTCATGGGTGAAATTTGGACCCTCAGTCACTTGGAGGGCTTGGAAAGGGAGTGACTAAGGCTCTAGGTCCTTGAACTACTGAGTTTCCTTGGCGGTTGGTCATCTGCAAAGTTGGGGTAGCTCCTAGAGGTTTTGTAGGATGTTTGGATGGTCTGTTTCATTGTGTTTTGTCGTTTCCACTTCGTTAAGGTGACCTAGGAGGTTGAATGAGATCATAGTAGCATATCGTCACATGTTTACCCTTGTTGGCTGGTTACTTTGGTAGATGTGGGAGGAGGGTGTTACACATACCATCTATGTATGCATTTTGCAATATATGATTTTTCTCAGTGGGAAATTAGATGTTACTTGTCATATCTATTCCGTGACATCAATTTTGAATACATATCTATTTAGTTTATAAATATATATTTTGGTTTCCATCGATGGTTGCGTGGATTCCTTATCAATTTAAAAATTCCAAACGCATCTTGTGGGCACAATCAATATTTATTTCAAATAAAACATCATTGTCAATTACACAGATATACAAATAATTTGAAGCATGACTACGTGTCGCAATGGCGAGCAAAATATATGTTGTTGACGAGGTGCTTCCCATGGATTCCCTTTTACAGTGATATGTATTTGAAATAATAATTAAAATGCAGAGATTAAAAGAATTTTCACTTTATTTGTAAACAATAATTTATTTCAATATATAATTTTAATCGAAATTTAATAAACGATTTTTTAGTGAGTAAATTATGAAGCAAAATTTAAAATTTTTACCTTGCATATTGAAAATAAATACATTATTACTCTATCTCGTGCTCCCCATTATAACTAATTCATGGTACACATGGGTGACCTTCCATTACTCCCCATGTGGAAACTCATATGCGTTATTTCTCTACGCTATGCCTGCATTGTGAGTTTCGTTTCTAGTCCTGCCTCACAATTCCAAGCTTTGATACCATCTGGTCCAGTAAATTTTTTATTCCTTGCCACCAACCATCCTTTCTAGTCACATAACCTTCCATCATTAATGTGGTGTCGTTATTTGTTATAGGGGAAGGTCCTTCTCTTTTATATAATAGACTTCTAAATTTATAAAAGAAAACAAAATAACACATAAATAAAGAAATATAAACTAGTTTATATCTATCTCAACTTTGGACCAATATGCTAAGAGAGATCATATCTTTTGAGATACAACCATATTTTAGAATAAAAAAAGATTTGATCCCTCTCTACATTTGACACATCATGAGTTAAGATGGATCTATGCTAGATTTATGATATGCAACATTAAAATAATTTCTTTTAGCATATTCTTTCTATATATAGATATATATAAAGTTGATATGAACATAAATTAGTTAAGGTAGATCTTAAAATGGTTTATTTAAATCCCACATTAAAATATTTTTGAAAAGTATAAGGTCTAAACATTTTACTCACACTTTGTTTTGTTTACTTCTATTTACTATTTTTTTATTTATTTTCTAATAAATTAATACGAAATTATATTTCACCATGTATATTAACAAAAAAATCATCTAATGCTTTCAATTAAAACTAATTAAAGAATTTTTTCTTATCTAAAATGTATTTTTTATTTTTATTTTAAAAGGGACACATGTCTTTCAAAACAAATTTCACCTCTTGGGAAAAGAAAATAAATTGAAATTTTTTTGCTTTACGAATTTTAGATTTTCTAAAATTTAAATCTCTTCTTGAAGACATCCTTCCCTGCCACAACAATCTAAATCTAAGTCTTCTATTTTTATAGAGAAATTAACACAACAAAGATTACTTTAAAGGAAATTGAATTTAAATTTAGAAGTTTTCATTTTAGTTGTAAAAAATTCCAAATACATGACCAATACAAAGAATGAATGTAAAATTTAACTCTATATTAATTGGAATGAGATAGAAACTTAATAAAACTATATAACCCATATAAAAATTAAAATACTATTTAATTTTATATTAATCAGGAAAAACATCAAATTAAAAGAACTATAGTAAGCGATCCAAATATACATAAAAATGTATTTACATTTTCCAATTTCTTTAGTTGTATCTATTCGTAACTGATATTATTTGATAGTTTGCCAATATTAACTAAAATATAATTCTAATTAATGTAATTATTTTTATCATTTCTCACTTTATTAACCATAAAAATTTAACAATTTTTATTCTCATTTGTTTTCTATTTTTTTTTGCGCCTATAAGCCTTTTAAAAAAGAACTATTTAAATAATGTAAAAAAATTGAAAACTACTTACGATTATGGTTACGAATGAACAAAAGGTTTGCATATTTTTTCCACTTACCTTGCAATTCAATTTTCATAGTTTTTCTTCAAGTTCATCTTCGAATTTTCTTTTCCCCTCGCCACGCCACGGGTTTGTGAACTACCTGAATTTTGTTACCATGGTGATGCATTCTTTGTGATAATAAAGTTGAGAATTTAGAAGTTAAATAGTAAGTATTCTAATGAAAATAATTTGGGTTTTTTTGCTTTTAAAATTTAATTATTTAATTTCTTTTAAGTGTAATCATAATATTTTATTATTTATATTACAGTTTTTAATATAAATATAAATGAATATATGTATAGAAATAAAGATTATGGCATATAAAAAAATATCATTATTAATATGATAAACAAAATAGATACAGGATTCTCTTAATATAATCTATCTGATTTTTTTCTTCTGAAAAAAAAATGCTTTCCTCTCCGTATTGCTACCTACATAAGGCCGATAATACTAATACTACCTTCTAACATTTAAAATCAATATTGCGTTCTAATATTACCTACTAACATTTAAATATGCACTAGCGATTCAACAAAGTCTACGACATATTATAAGAAACTTTGTGGAACAAGACTTCACCATGGGAATAATATTCTAGACCTAGTTTAGACGAGAGGACATGACGAAATATAGAGTATGCAAGGTATACGCGGATTACTCGGTTGTTCATTTTGTTTCATCCTTCGGTATCTTCATCGATTCTATAATTCGTTTGCCTCTCAGTCTGGAGCTTTGTTGATCTATCAGATATTGTTTATACAACATCGACTTATATAGTGGTGGATGACTTTCATCTATTAGTTGGGGCACAGGAAATACTGAAGCATTCACGGACGTGTTGGGAATTTTTTTGTTTAATTCCAAAATAAAAATAACTTGAATAGAGAAAAGCATGAGAAAAATGCTTTGTTTTAACCCAGGAAATTAAAAATTTGTTTGTTGAAGATAGAGTTTTACACATGCACAAAGAACACTTGGATTCATTAATAAAATTGCTGTTACAGAAATTTCTTCCTCTCTCAGACACTGCTTCAGATGCATTTCCAAAACAAAAAAAAATTTACTCTGTCTCTCCAGAAAATTACTTTGTCTCTCACAAAATAAAATCAACACTGCTGTGTAATTTTTTTTTCATTCACGCTGCTGCGTTTTTACATTTCATCAAAGACATTACATTCGCTCTATGCATATTACACACTGTTGTGCGTGTAAAAACCCTTTTTTTACTTCTTCATACGATCTGCTGCGTATTACAAAAAACTCCAGAACGAAAAAAAACCTTACATTGCATATATTAAACAAAAAACAAAAACATATGACTTTTACCTTTTCTTGTCCTGTAAAACAAGAATTACACCCGTGCATAAAAAAACATTAAAATTAAAGACTTTACCAATCATTCTACGACCATAATAAATTTCATTAATTGTTTTACTGGCAAAATCGGCGGTCAAAATGAAACTTTTACTTCACGTTATGTCCATATGGTGCAGGCCTGTACACAGCCGTTGATTCAATCGAACGGTTGACGGCAATCCCCCGGAGGTCCCATCTTTCCAAACTTTACCTGCCAGGGAAAGGTGGTTTTGAAAAAGTTGCTCTGTGCACGTGGCAGCCGATGATTGTGATCGCTGCCCCCTTGAGAAAAACTACTGTCTGGTGAATGGCGGTGCGGGGAATTCTGGCGGTTTTGCAAAACAGAACGCTGCAGTTTAAATTAACGTTTCAACAATCCCCTTTAATTTCAACTGCTGGGTTATCAGTCATACCCAAACATTTCTTTTAAAATTCAAAACTTTTCTGCCTCAATGGTTTGGTCAGAATATCTGCAACCTGCTCCTGAGTTCTGCAATGGACTGAAACAATTTTTCCATTGTTTACCAATTCTCTGATGTAATGAAACTTTGTGTCAATGTGTTTCGTTCTCTTATGAAACACAACATTCTTAGATAATGCAATAGCTGAGCCATTGTCACAAAAAATCACAGTTGCTTTTACTTGCTCTTGGCATAAATTCCTTAACATCCTTCTCATCCAAATTGCTTGACATGCTGCTGCTGTAGCTGCCACATATTCTGCTTTTGCTGTAGACAATGCTACAATAGGCTGTTTTTTAGAAGCCCATGAAATAGCTCCTGAACCCATGTGAAAAACATAACTGGATGTATTTTTCCGATCATCTACACTTCTAGCCCAATCACTATCAGTGTATCCAATTAAATCTGAACATTCTGAAGCAGTATATAAAATGCCAAACCTTTTAGTACGTTTAACATACCTCAGAATCCTTTTTGCTACCTGCCAATGTGCTTCTTTTGGCCTCTCCATGAATCTGGAAATTAAACTAATAGCATACATTATATCCAGCCTAGTTGCAGTCAAATACATGAGGCTGTCAACTATGCTCTTGTACAAACTAGGATCAAAATCCTTGCTGTTGTCCTCTTTGCTGAGTTTTAATCTCAACACTGTGGGAGTGATTGTTGCTTTGCTCTCCTGCATATTAAATCTTTCCAACACTTCATTAGCATATTTTACTTGTGTGATAAAAATCCCATTTTCATTTTGTTTTACTTCTATTCCTAAGAAGTATCTCAGCAAATCCATGTCCGTCATTTCAAATTCTTCTTTCATGATTGCTTTGAAATTTTCAATAAGATAATCATCATTACCTGTGAAAATAACATCATCAACATATAACACAACAATTAATATTTTACTATCTTTTTCTTTGATGTAGAGGGTGGGTTCTCCCTGACACTTTTCAAATCCATTTTCTAATAGATAGAAATCTATCCTAATGTACCACGCTCTTGGTGCTTGCTTCAGCCCATAAAGACCTTTCTTCAATCTCCACACTTTGTGCTCTTGGCCTTTTTTTCATAGCCTAGAGGTTGTTCAATGTAAACCTATTCTTTTAACACTCCATTTAGAAATGCTGACTTCACGTCCATTTGGTAAACTTTCCATTTGTTTTGTGCTGCTATGGACAACAATGCTCTCACTATTTCCATTCTAGCAACCGGTGCAAAAGTTTCCTCATAGTCTCTCCCATACTGCTGCTTATACCCTTTGACAACCAATCTTGCCCTGTGTCTTTCTATTTTTCCTTCAGCATTACTCTTGGTCTTGTAGACCCATTTAACTCCAATGACTTCCTTTCCTTTTGGTAGTTCAACTAAATCCCATGTCTTGTTTCTTTCTATGGCATTGATCTCCTCATCCATAGCTTATACCCATTTCCTATCCTTAATTGCTTCTTCGAAATGAACAGGATCATCAACATGACAATATAAAACAAACAAAGAGTTCATACCATCATTTGTTGTCTCTTGTTCATAAATATCACTTAAATTTCTGAACTTCTTACCTCTTTCATTTGGTGTACAAGTGCTTGAAGAAACACTTAAATTTCCTCCTTGTGGTGTGCTTGTAGAAGCACTTTAATTTCTCCTCAAGGGTGTCCCTTGTTGTCCTTGTATTGGTGCTGCTGTTTAGGGATGCATTTCAGCCGTCTCCTCATTATCTTCATCATGTGACAAAGAGGTTTTAACATTCACTGTTTTTTCTATGCTTCCATCCCAAGCTTCCTCCTCAATGAACTGAACATCTCTACTCACAATAAGCTTCTTGGTGGATGGGTTATACAACCTGTAAGCTTTGGATTCCTCACTGTATCTAATAAAAATACATTTCTCCCCTTTGTTGTCCAACTTCTTCCTTAGTTGATATGGAATGTGTGCATAAGCCACACATCCAAAAACTTTCATGTGGGTGATTCCTTGCTTTGTCCCACTCCATGTTTCTTCTGGCACTCTGTTCATGCCTGCTTTTGTAGGGAATCTATTCAATATATATGCTGCATAGTGTACAGCTTTAGCCCAATAATCATTTGGCAAATGCTTTGCCTTTAACATACTCTTCGCCATATCCATGATTATCCTATTCTTTCTTTCAGCAACTCTATTTTGTTGCGGAGTGTACCTAGTGGTAAACTGCTTATGAATTCCATTTTCTCTACAAAAATGTAGAAATTATTTGGAGATATACTCACCTCCTCTATCAGTTCTTAGAACTTTGATATGCAGCCTGCTTTGGTTTTCTACAAGTGCTTTGAAATTGCAAAATCTTTCAAATACTTCACTTTTGTTCTTCAGGAAATAAACCCAAGTTTTTCTAGTAAAATCATCAATAAATGTTAATATATAGTGGATGCCTGCAAGTGACGGAGTTTTCATCGGTCCACATAAATCTGAGTGGACAATCTCTAAGGGTGCTTCTGCCCTTATGCTTTTTCCAGATGGAAAACTTTCTCTGTGTTGTTTCCCCAAGATACAACCTTCACAAAGGCTTTCTGGTTTCTCTATCAATGGTAATCCTCTTACCATTCCTTTTCTGTTCAACAAGTTAAGACCTCCAAAGTTGAGATGTCCAAATCTCAAGTGCCACAACCAATTTTCATCCTTTGGTTCGCTTTGGAAAGCCTCGTGTCACTGCTGCAATTTCTTTATTTTTTAAATCTGCTTTCATCCTGAGAGGGAACATTCTGTTCCTTGTCATGTTTACTTCAATAATACATCGTTTGCTAGGTGCTCTATCCATGATGGTGCATACATCATTCTCAAAGAAAACATTGTACCCCTTTTGAACAAGCTGTCCAATACTCAAGAGGTTACATTTCATTCCATGAACATAATAAACATCTGTTATGGTTTTGCTTTCACCTTTCTTTGTTAAGACATTTACTTCTGCTTTTCCCATAACAGAAACTTTATTATCAGTCCCTAGTGTGACTTGTGACTTCACATTCTGATCTAACATAGAAAACAGGGATATGTTTCCTGTCATATGGTTACTGCAACCGGAGTCTAGGAACCATACATCTTCACTCTTTTCTTCAGCCATATTACAAGCTAAAAACAAATTATTTTGGCTGATATTTTCTCTAGTGAAATTTGCACTAGTTCTATTATTCATATCATGCTGCTTCTTCCTACATTCATTTGCATAATGCAATATTTCTTAGAACAATGACATTGGACATTGGCTTTATCATACCTTTGTCCTTGAGCATGATGTTGTCCACTTTGTTGGCTGCTGCCTTGGCCTTGGTTCTGATTTGGATTGCTGCCTCTTCCTTGAGAATTTGCTGGACTATTTCTTCCACCTCTGTTTTGGCTTCTGCCTCTTCCTCTCTTGTTTCCTCTGCCTTGACCTCTTCCTCTTCCAAACAACATCTGGGTCTTAAAGGCATGCTCTAGAGATGAGTTTTCATTTCTACTCAATCTCTGCTCATGTGTTACCAGTGATGCATGTAGTTCATCAACTGAGAAGTTTGTGAGATCCTTTGTCTCTTCTATGGTGGTGACAATCACATCAAACCTTGAGGGTAGGATCCTCAATAGTTTCTCCACAATCCTCCTTTCTTCAAGAATCGCTCCATGAGACCTTATCTGTATGACTAGACCAATCACTTGTGTGAAGAATGAGTCAATATTATCTGACTCCTTCATGCAAAGATTCTCAAAATCTCTCCTCAACAACTGTATTTTTGCTGTCTTCACTTTCTCCATGCCTTGATAGGCTGTCTTGAGAGTTTTCCATGCTTCTTTGGATCTCTTAGCTGCTGCTATCCTTGGAAACACACTCTCATGCATTGCTTGATACAAAAAATAGAGGGCTTTAGAATCCTTCTTTCTATTGCTCTTCAACAGATCCTTCTCTGCCTGAGTTAAGTTATTAAACTCATTTTCATTTGCTGGCTCTTCAAATCCATCCTCAACAAATTCCCATAAGTCTTGGGAAGCAAGAAAAGCTTTCATAGTTATTGCCCAATAGTCATAGTTTTTCCCATTAAATTGTGGGAGCTGAGTATTAAAGATACCCATGCTAGTGCTGGCTCCAGCCATTCTTGCACTCTTAGCTATGCTTCAAAATACTTGACTGTGTATGAAAACAACTAACTGTCTTCAACAATAACACCAAAAACTGACTTGAGAAATACCTTGGATTTTTGACTGAATCTTCACTCTGCTGGAGAAGCTGCTGCAACAAGAAATTCTTCCTTTAGCTTTTGACACCTTCAAAGAGCCTGGACATGCTCCGATACCATGTTGGGAATTTTCTGTTTAATTCCAAAACAAAAATAACTTGAACAGAGAAAAATGCTCTGTTTTAACCCAGGAAATTAAAAATTTGTTTGCTGAAGACAGAGTTTTACACATGCACAAAGAACACTTGGATTCATTAATAAAATTGCTGTTACATAAATTTCTTCCTCTCTCAGAGGTATTACAACCATACACTGCTTCAGATGCAGTTCAAAAACAAAAAAAAAATTACTCTGTCTCTCCAGAAAATTACTCTCTCTCACAAAATAAAATCAACACTGTTGTGTAATTTTTTTTCATTCATTCACGCTGCTGCGTTTTTACATTTCATCAAAGACATTACATTCACTCTATGCATATTACACACTGTTGTGCGTGTAAAAACCCCTTTTTTTACTTCTTCATACGATCTGCTGCATATTACAAAAAACTCCAGAACAAAAAAAAAACATTACATTGCATATATTAAACAAAAAACAAAAACATATGACTTTTACCTTTTCTTGTCCTGTAAAACAAGAATTACACCTGTGCATAAAAAAAAAATTAAAATTAAAGACTTTAATAATCATTCTATGACCATAATAAATTTCATTAATTGTTTTTACTGGCAAAATCGGTGGTCAAAATGAAACTTTTACTTCACGTTATGTCCATATGGTGCAGGCCTGTACACAGTCGTTGATTCAATCGAATGGTTGACAGCAATCCCTCGGAGGTCCCATCTTTCCAAACTTTACCTGCCGGAGAAAGGTGGTTTTGAAAAATTTGCTCTGCGCACGTGGCAGCCGATGATTGTGATCACTGCCCCCTCGAGAAAAACCACTGTCCGGTGAATGGCGGTGCAGGGAATCTTGGTGGTTTTGATAAACAGAACGCTGCAGTTTAAATTAACATTTCAATAGGACAACCCATTTAGTGCAACAATTAAAATTATCGTTCTCTTCGTGTTGACGACTGCTCTGTGGTCCACGCTCTTGTATCTCCCGTTGCTTACAATCTATTGCTCAAAATAAAAGGCGCTACTCAAATTAATAATCTAAGGTCACCTTCATTGTACAAATTTTTAAAAGAAAACAAATGATTCTCACCTCGAGATGGTCACAATGAAAGCGTTGGGAGAGGGCTCAACAACAACCCAATGCCGCTCATGCAGCACTTGCAGACCCCCCACGTCGTTCCTGTGAAGTTTTATCGAGGGCACACACATTTATGATGGGTATACTTTCTCCTCTTACGATTTCTGTTGCTGACGATGGGCTATGCTCCGGGAACACATATTTAATCGGCACTGAATTCAATGCTCCGGAGTCCACCAGATGTTTGACGCCCTTCATATAATCGTATTCATCATTATTCTGGGTGGAATCAAACATTGCAGTAGCCATGAATGGACACAATATTTCAGAACATATGTGTAGCTCAGCTGGGATCTTCTAACGCTAGTATATATTCTTTCTGTCCACAGTTATCTGAATATGCAATTGTAACAGTTCATGGGGTGAGATCATCACATGTGTAGCGATTACACAAATAATTCCAGACAACAGGTAGACGGGAAAGCATTATTATCTGTCCATCATTATTCGTGGTGGAATCAAGTAATGCACCAGATAGAAATATACTAGCTCCCCATAAAATATTTCAGAACGCATCTGTGTCTCAACTGCGATCTTCTAATTTTTTAACGCTAGCATGAATCTGAAATTGTACAGGTCTGTGTTACAGTTCATGGGGTGAGATCATCCCATACGTAGCGAAAGGCTGCAGACAGATATAGAAATGGTCTTGTGATCACACCATCCCTATATGCTTGTCGCATCTATTCCAATGCGCTAGTTCTGAATATTAAATATCTATTGATCTCATATGCCATTCTTGTCGCCTTGGATGCTTACGTAGATTCCTTATAACATTTTATCCATGGTATGCGTATCAGTACCTTCTTTAATTTTGCTAAAACATTTTGGAAAAATTAACCTCCTCCGTCCACTATCAATGGTTTCATGTGGAAGCTAAAATCATGAATTATTTTACCAATTCCTTATAACATTTTATCCATGGTATGGGTATCAGTACCTTTTTTAATTTTGCTAAAACATTTTGGAAAAATTCACCTCCTCAATACACTATCCATGATTGCATATGTGCTAGAGAAAATCATGAATTATTTTACCAAAAGAAATGTGTTGATGGTAAAAAATGTGATCATTGTGAAAAATTGATTTTATTTCACCACAAATATCTTATTGATATGAATGATCAATCACTATCCAACATAAAAGTGAAATAGAAGAGATATGAATATATACTACATCCATTGGTTCAAATAGTAATACAAGTGCTAAAAGGATTGATTTACAAGAAGAAGAAATTCCTCTAATAGATTTTTTGAAGTTTGACACAATGATTTATTAATACACTAAGCATTCTCATAGAGCTTGATGGTAGGACCTGCAGTTCAAAAAATATAGTGAAATGTTTCTACCACTCACCATTTTGTCAATAATTGATTTTGTAGAAAATTACACATTTGTTCAACAAAATGAAATACAAAGTGAATATTATCATTCTCACCAAGTCTTTGTGCTTGTCCATGTTCTATACAGACATGAAGAATAAAATGTTGATCATATAGAAAGCATGAGTGAGAATAGACATGTTATTAAATAATATCACTTTTAGATTAGTAATGATTGTACACATCATACACATCTTGCACAACATTGTTTTGATAAGATATATAACTCATTGAAAGGTAGTGGAACAAAATTCAATGAACATTGGATATTGTAAGATGGATGTCAATTCAAATCTTCACTATCGTTCTTTTGGATGTCATCTTCAAATAGTAGTACAAGTGCTAAAATGATTGATTTACAAGAAGAAATTTATGTGATAGATTTTTTTAAGAAGTTTGACACAATAACTTATAAATACACCAAGCATTGTCATAGAGTTTGATGGTGAAATGTTTCTACGAGGGACCATTTTGTAAGTGGTACTCATTACTACACCAAGGGCACTTTTAAGACATTTTTTTAAGACAAAATAAATCTTTTGTCTTAAAAAGTCACCTTTTATTTTAGTTATTTTACATTAAAATTTAATATCAATTGAATTGTCTTAAATATAAACTTCAAGGCAAAAACAATTTGAGACAAAAATATTTTAAGAGAACTTTATATTTAAGATGAAAATAGTTTAAGACAAAAATATTTGAAGGCAAAAGCAGGTTGAGACAAAAATATTTTAAGACAAAACTTTATATTTAAGACAAAAATATTTTGAGACAAAACATTATATTTAAGACAAAAGTAGTTTGAGACAAATAGTCAAAGACAAAACTTTTTATTTAAGACAAAAACAATTTAAGACAAAATTATTTTAAGACAAAAACAATTTAAGACAAAATTGTTTTAAGACAAACTTTATATTTAAGACAAAAACAGTTTGAGACAAAAGTATTTTAAGACAAAACTTTATATTTAAGACAATGGCCACTTTAGATTAAACCTATTTAAGACAATTAACAATTAAGACACAAACATATCAATTTAAAACAATATTATCTAACAACTGCAAAATTGACTCTGACAGTGTGCCCTAAGTCTGCCATCTTGCAGGCAACTATTGTCTTGCGCCTATACCGAGGTTGTTATTTTACTTACCATTCACGTTATCTTATATAAAGACAATGATTTGTTGGGCTCTTTGTTTTGTGGGGGTAGTCGACTAAGAAGAACGTGACAACTTTTACTCACAAGATTTATCAGACATCAATTCCTCTTTTGTCCCTTTCATATCTACTGATGCGATTAGAGACAACTTGTCTATCGTTGCATTCGGCACTGCTACATGGAGGGGGATTTTAAGACAATTTTTTAAGAGAAAAGAAATATTTTGTCTTCAAATTTTCAATACGAGGCACTAGTAAAAAAAGGTAAATGTAAAGGATTAGGGGTCCATCTTTACATTGTTGATGGGTTCTTCAGGAAGTGGAGTGATGGAGGTTGACAAAAACTGATGGGATTTAGGGTGATGGAGGCCGACAACAGAGGTGTGATTCATGAGAGGAGCGATGGAGGAACTTTTGCTGAACGTGGATAAGCAGTATCATAGTTGGAGTACTTTTCAAGGTCTCCATCAATTTTGTTTTAATATGTGTTTTTTTACTATTTCATTTATTTTGAATGCTACTTCTATCTATTTGTTGCTATTATAAGCACATTATTATGTTGGAACTCTTGACTGTCATCAACAACATGGATTAGATTCACCTGAAGGATTGTTGAAAAATGTAGCAATAAATTCTTAATTTGATTTTTCCTTCATTAAATTGAGAAACAATGAATTTCCACATCAGCATACAACTTGGATGCAATTAACTTGTGTGAGATGCTTTGTGTCACCCAGTTTACTGAGTAAATTCAAGTTATAGGAGTTCGAGTTTAGTTAAGCATTTGTGATTTCTAATTTGTATCAATTAAAGTCAGTTATCTCGAGTTGTATTCAAGTAAACTAGTTCTAATTGTTGGAGGAACTCGTGGAAGGTCAATTGTGCAATGGGACTTCAGTCAAACTCATTGATCATCTAGTTAACTGATCAATCATCCCAAAATAATTAGTGCATGCAAAGAATTCGAGTTCCCTAGTCGTGGTGGAGATTCCAAGGTAGTGTAACATCAGTTGTAGACTAGTCTTGAGTGTACAAGTGTTGCATGCAATCAGATGATCAACCTTGGGAATTGCGCAATCCATTTTGGAAAATTTCCTAAATAATAAGGGAATAATTTCTCGAGGAATTGCACAAGGAAATAGGGGCTCAAGAAAAGGCATAAATTGAATAAGTCTGGGTCAGAGCTTCTTAATGAGTAGAGAGAGAGGTTATTCACTTGCAAGTTGTGCTAGTTGAACAAAGCAATTGTAATACATCTATGTTCATCATATTAATGCAAGCATACATTGGGGTTTTTACTAGATTTCTTTCCCCAAGAAAGATACAGTGTGCATGTGTGTTATTTCTTATTGCATATCTAAATTTTTTGTTCTAAATTGGGAATTAACTTCCATAGTGTATTAGACTAGGTTTTTGTCTTGTAATTTTGATTAAAACTTCATGAGGAGTTGAAAATCTATACCATAATTTCTACATGGTTTTAGAGCAAGATTCACATTAGAATAGGAATTTCAAAGTTGTTTCTTAGGAGGTCCAAATTTGCAGTTCAGTGTAGCAGGATCTCTTTAGAGCTGAGAAGATGAACTTCAATGGGTTGAGGCTAGAGTATGCCTTGGAATGCAACTCTAATTTCATCGGATGGAAGGATCACATGGAGGATGTATTCAATGACAATGGATTTCCAGAATACATCAAGGGAGATGTTGCAAATTTAGCGAAATATGATGCCAAGAACCTTGCTCAGTGGAAGAAAGATGTAACCAAGGCCAAGAGAATAATATTGGAGGGAGTACGCACGAGACTTATTGGAGGGAGTAAGAGACGACATTGTCACCAATCTCCATGGGATAAAAAATACTTATGCAATGTGGAAGACACTGACAAATCTATTCCAAAATAGTAGTGACTACAAGAAGCTAGAGCTCAAGGATAAACTTGGAAATATCAAGATGTAGAAGAATGACACTATCCTGTAGTATCTGAGTAGGTTCACACAAGTTTGTTATGAGCTTGCAATAGTTGGTGTTATTGTTTCAAAGGATGACTTGGTAAGCCTAGCCCTTCTCAGCCTTCCCAAGAGCTAGCATAACTATCAAGATTCAATGAATGGAAGGGAGAAACTATCGAATTGGGAACACTTATGGTCTAATTTGGTACAGGAGGAAATAAGGCGGAATACCAGAGATGGGACCTCATCCAAGGGCGAGGATAAATAAAAATTTGGATTGGTTTGAAAGGGAAATAAGGGAAAAGGGAATAAATCTCAAACCAAACCAGAATCCAGTCAAGGGGGAAAGAAGAAAGATCTGTCAAAAATTAAATGCTTCCATTGTCATGAATGCGGGCACTATGCCATGAAGTGTCCACACAAAAATGCAAGAAAGAAGACCTTAGGAGGAGGAGCATGTTAAACCTTGGCTTCATAGTTCGAGCTTGACTTTACCCTTATCGTATGCATATCCAACACAATGATGGGGAGCGTGTGGTACTTGGACTCAAGTGCATCATTCCACATGACAAGGTGTAAATATGTTTTCAGTGACTTGGAGGAGAAAGATCTCTAGGTGCACATTAAGCTAGGGGATGAAAAAAGATACAATGTGACTGGTATTGGTACAATCACCTTTCAGAGGGAGTCAGGCTCCCCTCTCAGGCTCAAGGATGTCATGTTTGTTCAAGGCCTAAAGAAAGGTGGGCACTACACCATGAAGTGTCCACCCAAAAATGCAAGAAAGAAGACCTTAGGAGGAGGAGCATGTTAAACCTTGGCTTCATAGTTCGAGCTTGACTTTACCCTTATCGTATGCATATCCAACACAATGATGGGGACCATGTGGTACTTAGACTCAAGTGCATCGTTCCACATGACAAGGTGTAAATATGTTTTCATTGACTTGGAGGAGAAAGATCTCTAGGTGCACATTAAGCTAGGGGATGAAAAAAGATACAATGTGATTGGTATTGTACAACCACCTTTTAGAGGGAGTTAGGCTCTCCTCTCAGACTCAAGGATGTCATGTTTGTTCTAGGCCTAAAGAAAAATCTCATCTTTGTTGCAGTTTTGGAAGACCATGGTTGTGAAGTGATATTTATCAATGGAAAAGCGTTCCTGAGACACATAGCCACGAGACAGATGAAGCAGATCAGGGTTCGTGTGAAGAACCTATATGTTATATACCTAGGGGGGATAATATGGGGTACCAAGGGAGGTACCCAAGGTAATAATGTAATAATGGGATGGGCCATAGTAATAAATAAGGTGGTTAACCCATGTCATGTAAGGGACCACAAGTAGTTAATAATAATGTAATGGGCCCATGGTATTAGTTGATGGTATGAGGGAACCATGGTAATGACCCAGGGTATTGTATGTATGAAGCCTATATAGAGGCTAGAGACTCTACATGGAGAGATATGAAGAGGAAGAGAAGTATTATTGTATGAACAAGCATATGGCTTGTGGAGTGTTCTCCTTCCTTAAGGAGTGAATGTATGGTGTGGCCCTACCTTAAGGGTTTTGATAATAAAGAATCATTTCTTATTATTCTTGGGTTTATTTGCATTTTTTTATATTTTATATCAGATCTATAATATTCTTGGGTTAGATCCACAACAATTGGTATCAGAGCTCTTTCTTGGGCAAACCGTGGAGATTTTTTTTTTCCATTTTTGCAGGGTTTCTGGGGCAACGAGTTTGCAGATCAGATCTAGATGTCTTGGTACAAGATCTGCAAAATCTAATTGCAGATATGGATTCTTTGGTAAAAAATACCCAATTTCAAAAAAAAAATCAGTTGAATCGGAGTCCGGATGAAGGAGATATCGCCGATTTAAAAATCAATAGGGTTGCAGACAATTTTCAGGGAAGCGAGTTTGCGGCGCAGATCTAGAAGGCTTGGTGCAAGATCTACAAAATCTAATTGTATATCTGTATTCTTTGGGAAAAAACACCTAATTTCAAAAAAAAAATCAGTCGAATCGGAGTCCGGATGAGGGAGATATCGCTGATTTAAAATCAGCTCTTTTTGCAGAAATTTTGGGTTACGGCGGGAGACTTGCAGCGCAGATCTGGAATTCTAGTGCCTGGATCAGGATTTCTATCACATGGGCAGATGCAGAATGATTGTTCCATTTCTGAAAACAGGTCATAATAAGGATTCTGAGCAATATTGACGAAACTATGACCATTTCAAATTTTCGCCAATTTTTGTGATGGCGGACCGAGATCTGAATTTGAATGACTTATATCCATTTGATGGCTCTCATCCAGCCAAATGGCTAGCACAAATGGAGAAATGTTTTAGATTGAATCACATCATGAATGATGAGACTCAGCTGAATTTGGGAACAATATACTTGGACAATGAAAGATTGCAATGGTGGCAAGGGTATCAACGTCGCTATCGTTGGCCCTTGACTTGGGACAAATTCACTAAAGCTCTTATGGACCGCTTTGACCGAAAAGCTAATCTTGTGGATAAGCTCACACAGACAGACACACAGCCTAGCAAAGATTTTATTTTTACAGAAAAGAAGGAAACTATGGAACCTAAAGGGTTATTTCCTACTGGTATATCCTTATTGCAGATTCATGGATTGATTCAGAAAGAGAAGATCATTGTTTCTATCAATCCTAGTTGTCAACATAATTTTATCAGTGTTAATTTGGCAAAAAAATTGCAAGTCCCAGTAAAACAAATTGAACATACACAGGTTGATGATAAGGATGTTCAAATCTATAAGGATTTGAAGATTTCTCTGGATAAATATGTGTTGCATGGTGATTTTTATGCTTCAGATATGGATAATATGGATCTTGTTTTGGGATATCCTTGGATGGAATCTGCGGGTACAATCAATATTAATGTGCAGAAGAAATTCCTGAAGCTATGGTATAAAAGGAAGAAAATTACATTACAGGATATTTCCATCCATAAACAGGTAGAGCACATGGAGGCTGAAGCAGAAGATGTTCAAGGGACTGACATATCAGATGATGAGCCTTTGATGATCGACACTCAAACACAAACAGAGGCTGCAGAAGAAAAGGTTACAGGTGATGATACATCAGAGGAGGGCTCAGTGGTTGAAGTCATATTGAAAAAGAAGACACCACAACAGGCACCACAGCAGGGTGTAGTCAAGCAAAAGTCATCGTGGGTTAAAACTTCAACATATCATCACCCACATCACCCCACAAGACAACCATCAAGATGGAAACCAAGTAGTCACATGACGGATAGAAAGGAGAGACGATCCACCTACTACACATCAACACAGAAGAGCTGCCACGGTCAACTTCCATCTCAAACGAGCGAGGCACCAGCGAGATCGAGGGTTCACCTTTCTCTTGGATGGCTAGATGCACGTGCATGGTATCAGTGGACTACTCTTTTGAGTAGATCTTATTATTTGTGTTCTTCCCATGTTTCGGGGATGAAACATGCTTAGGGGGGTGGAATGTTATATACCTAGGGGGGATAATATGGGGTACCAAGGGAGGTACCCAAGGTAATAATGTAATAATGGGATGGGCCATAGTAATAAATAAGGTGGTTAACCCATGTCATGTAAGGGACCACAAGTAGTTAATAATAATGTAATGGGCCCATGGTATTAGTTGATGGTATGAGGGAACCATGGTAATGACCCATGGTATTGTATGTATGAAGCCTATATAGAGGCTAGAGACTCCACATGGAGAGATATGAAGAGGAAGAGAAGTATTCTTGTATGAACAGGCATATGGCTTGTGGAGTGTTCTCCTTCCTTAAAGAGTGAATCTATGGTGTGGCCCTACCTTAAGGGTTTTGATAATAAAGAATCATTTCTTATTATTCTTGGGTTTATTTGCATTGTCTTATATTTCATATCAGATCTATAATATTCTTGGGTTAGATCTACAACACTATATAAGCCAGATGTGGAATACTGTGTTGCATTAAGCACTAAGGCAGAGAAAGTGCAGGTCATGATGTCGATCAACTTTGGCACAAAATACTTGGTCATTTGCATCATGGTACCTTGAATATTATACAAAAAATAACCATTGGCCTCCCTAAAGGATCACTTAAGCAGTAGGATGTATGAAAATGATGGACGTTGCAGAAGTACATAAAATCCATATTCCATGATTGGGACAACAGATCACATGCAGTCCTAGAAAGGATCCACTATCACGTTTATGGACCTTTCTCGATAACCTCCACTGTCAAACACAAATATTTTGTCATTTTTATTAATGAATTCTCACGGAAGTGTTGGATCTTCTTCATGTGGAAGAAATATGAGGCATTCTCCAAGTTCATAGAATTCAAGACACTGGTTGAAAAAGAAGCTAGCAAGAAGGTGAAGGCTCTGTTGTAGTGGCTGCAACACCCTCCAAAATTTTGGTTTGCACTTAAATTTCAGAGCCTACAATGGATATTGTGATCGGTCATTCCTTAGTCAATTATTGGTAAGTTGATGATCTCAAGCTCCCCTTTTCGATCTTAAGAGTCGTTCATGCTTTTATATTTACATAGAATGTGTCATCTTTGGGCATGGGGCTTATCGCTTGTCATGCAAAGGGAGGTTTGTTTTGCTTCAAGGGGAAATATTTATGAGAATGGGTTATCCTCACCACATAGACATGTTTCACACTCATTTCACACACTCTTACACAAGTGTTGCCTTCATCCTCCCAAAGTCTATCATTGGAGCCGCACTTGTCATAAGCTTCCATAAAGGTTCTTGTATTAAGTGAAGTATGTGTTATACGTTCTGGATGGTCTATGTTGTATCACTAAGTTTTTATGTGTGTGATCATAGTCAAGTTTTATCGTTGTTCACATAAGTTCCATTGATCCCACACTTAGCCAAATTTTAGAGTTTCCTTAGCAACCTAGCCTCATCCAACTTTCCTTAACTACGCACTTCACATATGTAACCCTCAAGATTTTCCCTTGCCTGTTGGAACTATGCAATGTGTAGAAATCCCAACTTCCCTTAACATTCAAAACTACGTAGTGGTTTCCTCCAATCTCCTTCCCTCCACTGGAACCCACTATCTCCAGAAACTGTGTAGTTTTGTCCCTTGACTACCCAGTCTACCTTGCATCCTGAAACTACGTAGATGTGTCCTCCCAAGGCCTCATATTATAGTAGTGCCTTGCATCCTAAAACTATTTAAATGTGTCCTCCTAGGGACTCATCACACAATAGTCACTTCCCTCTAAAACTACACAATTATGTCTCTCAGGGGCCACGAAGAAGGATGACATGATATATGGCTCTCAAGGAGATGAGGAGAAAAATAAGTAGACCAAGGAACCCAAGGTATGATAGAATATCAGGACCGCATGAAGACTCCATCTAATGCATAACCTTTTGGAGGCTAGGTATGAAAAACAAACCATATGTTTTGAAATACACCTCTTAGGGTAGCTTAAAAGATTGCTTATCATTGTCGTATCATATTGTCTTCAATGACATGCATGGTTGCAAGAATTGAAATTCATTCCATGTGTTTCCTCTACGTGTCTTTCTCCCTTTCACTTGTTTATTACATAGCTTAGAAGATGAAGAGTATTACCACTTGTTTATTTAAGTTATAGAGGTTGTGACCAACATGATTTTATGACCAACCAGGCACGATGCAAGGCATCCTATGTTGGATGAAAGATGTTTGATGATATGTATATAGTTAGTACACTCCTTTGCATTATTCTTTCGCATTAATCCTTGCTCTGTATCTTGCATGTACACTAACTGCTTGTTAGATTTGGCTACCTGCTGCCAGTAGTCTCTTAGCTCTTTCCTAACAAAGCAGGGGAAGGAATATCCTTCAACCTGATTTCTTCAAGGCTCTTCATAGAAAGTATACAACTAAGAGAAAGAGATGTGGAATATCACTATCAAACTCTTGAAAATACTTTACATGTTCGAATCTATCCAAACGATTAAGCTGCCACTCAACAACATTGTCAATCTTGGAAGACTCAAGAAATATAACATCTCTAGATATTATAAACTGTTAGACACACACATGGCAGCAACATAATATGAAGGATAAACATGAGGGTACTTCTATTATTAACAAATGATATACATTTATAGTACATTGTGTGACCGTTGGGTTCCACATCCGAAGGTCTCTTGGACTTCCTTAGTCTATTCAGCTTCCACACTAACCCATAGAGGATTGGGTGTCCAACATTCCCCCCTTTAATCCGAAGGGTTATGTATGAGTCCAAGAAGAGAGCTGTAATACAAAATGTGCAAAAATGCATGGCAGCACTAGGCTGAATGTGCTCTCTGAAATGTTGGTATAAAGGGCGGTGGTTTAAGGATGACCACCAACACTGGAATGCTTAGTGAAATTACTAGAACACTTCCAAGTCTAGCATGAAGTTGAAGTCTTCTACTAGAGGAAGTGCTCCTATTGTTTTGAAGAGGGAAACCTTCAACCCTGAAAGGGAGGTCTCACCCCGCGTAAAAGGGAGAATATCAACCTGAAAAGGGAGGTCTTAGCCGGTGATGGTTTAAGGATTACCACCAACTCTGGAATGCTTAATGCAATTCCTGGAACTCTTCCAAAACTGGCATGAAGATGAAGTCTTCTGTTAGAGCAATTGTCCCCAATTCTATTCCTAGAACTCTTTCAAAACTGGCAAGAAGCTGAAGTCTTCTACTAGAAGGAGTGTCCCAAATTCTTTGAGGAGGCATTACCAACTGAAGGCATGCTTAGGGGCATCTTTCTCTCGAGCTACAACTCTAAAACTGGTGTGGTAGGTTATGGCTTGGGCTCGCTTGATGTGACTTTGAAGCTTGTAGATGACCATTATTTCCCCCCTTGTCAGATACAAGGTGAGATGATGGAGAAAACTTAACTGCAAGACTGTTCAATACTCTTGAACAAGTTCTGACATGTGACTGAAATATCTTCTTGGCTGTTGATAGGGAAAATTTTAAGAACCACCGTAAATTTATATGTATAATAAATGGGCGAATCCCCATGATACATAGGAAAAATGGGAGGTGATTTTATCAATAATATAATATGTATATATAATTTTTTTGGCGAATCTCTCACTGGATTATATTATCTTATAAATTCATGGCGAATCTATCACTGAATTATAAAATCTTGTAAGATATTGGCAAATCTTTCACTGAATAATAAAAGTGAAGTATTGGTGAATTTTTTTGTTAAAGTATGAAACCATATATGATAATAGGAAAACATATTCATTAAATTGTAATATACTAACATACATGTTTGGAAAAAAGAAACATAATTTTCTCTTCCTACAAACAATGTTGCAAGTTTCAGTGGCCATGTTTGTCAAGGTTCTCACTGTACACTCTTTCATATCCTTCTATTAGTTTTGATAATATTCCACAAAAAAGTTCTTGTAGGTGTTGATCTTGACCACCAGTTCTGTCAAGGTAGGAGAGATTAATCTTTTCTCTACCACTTTTGTCAAGCTATCAAATTTCTTTCTTATTCCATAGAGTCCAACTACAAGATAAAAAAAAAAAAAAAAAAAAAAACATATTTTGTGCCACTTTTGTCAAGCTATCAAATTTCTTTCTTATTCCATAGACTCCAACTACGAGATTAAAAAAAAAAAAAAACATTTTGTTTACCCCAACACACCAACACGTAGCAAGCCCCGACTATATAATATAAGAAAGTAGTAGGTATCCCAAAGCCCTGAAGGGGATCTAATGGAAAGAAGTGACCGTTATCAGAAGCCTTCCAATCAATATATTAATATATACATATAGATTTATCATTATTTTAATTAGAAATCTTCAATTAAATAATAAAATTTAATTATGTCTCTCCCAATCTAAATTGCTTATTAGCATAATTAACTACCTTCATACGTCTTTCATTTTTTAACAACATTGTAACATGTGGATTAATTTCCTTTTTGGTGCACAATCTCTGCCTTTTAGGAGAATATGGTGCACTGGACCAACCCCATATGGTGCAGTGTCCCAACCCCTATAGAAGATGAAAGGTTGTACAAATCGGCATATTCTTCAAGCACTGGCCCAACCCCTATAGATCATTACGACAAATTAAGAATAACAGAGAAGATGAAAGGTTGTACAAACCAACATATTTTTCAAACAATAATCCAACATCAGTACCTTAACTTTTTCCTGAAGATATCATTGAGAACGTTTGAAAAATGGTGGGAAATCTGGGCACTGAATATCTCTCTTTTGCGAGGGTGATGCGGAAAAAGTGATAAGATTTCACTGTTTTGATTTTTTTTTTAAAGCATAAAAACCAATATTAATGGAGATATTGGTATTTTTTACTAAATTTTGTGAAGTGACTAAATGTAGCTTTAACCATTCACCTTAAGATGTTTTTTATAATATAATTTCCTAAGTCTATTTAATATCTTCATTATCATAAAAACCAACCTATATCCATCTTAACTCCACTTCTACCACTCTTTGAGGGATGAAATCTATTTATCCCTCTCAGCACTTGGTAGATCCGAAATTAAGATGGATCTAAGCTGATAGAATTTCCCCTTTAAATAGTCTATGCTCACATGAATACCATGATATTACCATGGGTCAATACCATGGGTTATCATAAACCTGGAGTTTAAAAACTAATATTAGTAATTTATAAAAATTAATAAAATTAATAATTGATTTTTATTTTTTATTTTTATTTTAATCAAATTAAAATGTTTAGGTGACATTAAATTACAAGATCCATTTTTACCCTTGATCTACCAAGCCCGAGGATCAAATATTTTTCACTCTATGCTAGTTTGCATATCACGATATTTGATCCCTCCCGGGACTTAGTAGATCTAGAGTAAAGATGGATCTATGTTGGTTTAATTCCCCCCTTTAAATATCCTACCATGGGTAATACCATGTGCCATCTTTTTTTTTATTAATACTAATATTAGGGTTAGTAATGTTTTTTTGCATGGTATTAATAATAATTTGGCCCATAGGCTCCACCTAAATATAACACATTTTTTGAGTGTTCTTCAATATAATGTGACTTCTAGAGTAAAGATAAAAAAAATGTTTTACTTATTTACCATACCTCTTGTTTATTTATATTTTTATTAATTTACCATACCTCTTTTATAAATATGGTATTTGGCCCATAGGATTCACTTAAATAAAACCTCTTTTTTGAGCCTTCTTAAATAGAAAGAGGGTTATGGACTAAATATAAAAGAGGTTTTATTTATTTACCATACCTCTAGTTTATTTATATTTATATTTATTTACCATACCTTTGGAGTAAGTATAAAAAGAGGTTTTATTTATTTACCATACTCCACTTTATTTATATTTTTATTTATTTACACGTAAATATAA
Organism: Pinus tabuliformis; assembly: GCA_031772625.1. NCBI lineage: Eukaryota > Viridiplantae > Streptophyta > Pinopsida > Pinales > Pinaceae > Pinus > Pinus tabuliformis. Next base: position 130,562,034 of record CM062815.1, read on the forward strand.
GGTGACTTATGGAGTAAATATGAAAAAATGTTTTCCATTATTCTTTATATGATTATAATTAAAAAGATGAAAACTTGGAATATGGCAAGAACATTATTCAATCTTTAAATAAACATGAAAATAAGAGACTTGAATTTTTAAATAGAATGAATTATTCTTTTGTGACCATTTGTTCCAAAAAATAAGGTCATTTTCTCGAAATTAACCCCAATACCATGAAATACGGGAAAATGAAAGAAAAAAACCTTTTTTACACTGAATGTGGAGGGTGAAATAACTATCATAAATACCTATTCTTGAAAATTAGCACGAATGGAAGGTTGTAACTCCTAATTTCAAGGGCTAAATTTACTTTTTTTACTCTCTCCCTTAAAATAAGGTGGGCTAACCTCCATACCTAATTTTTTTATAAAATAAATGTGAGGCTATTTGTAACAATGTACTGTGATACGAAATATTTGCCCAATAAAAATATAAAAACCCTTAATTTCACCCAAGGGGGAAAATTTGCCCCTAAAATTTTCCATGGTTGTTGATTCCCATTGCCAAGAAGCTATCCATCCAAGATGAATATTTGTTCTTGCAAGAGGTTTGTTTCTGAATCATCTATTTGAAGAATGAGTGGTTTTATGATAGTGTTTACATGGATGAAGATCAAAACAATGATATTTTAGATGGCCAACTCGGTCACAGTGTTGGCATTTCACAATCTGTTGCTGTGGAAGAGGGGCGGAATCTAGAACAGCTGAAGGTGAACTGTCATGAAGGAATCCAACACTCTGAAACTAATTGGGCTTTGAGTAATTTGGAATATGAAAGGACAAGTCCTTCTCATATCCAAGACTAGTTTTGTGCTTATTATGGACAAGCTCTTCCCAAGGTCTGATGATTGGCATGGGAAATGCAGACTGAGTTTCTTCTTCTACATGTAACCTTGCTGCTTTATTGGTCACTGGATCTGAATCAACTTGTTGTTTATGGGAGTCTGTTTCAATTTTTTGAACAGAAACAGGTTCAGAATGATGACTCCTCTGTTTTAATTCTTCTTGCTTTAGTTGAGATTCAAGCTCCAAAAATTCTATCTTTTCTTGTGTATACTGCAGACAGGTTTGGATGTCAAAGAGAGTGTCTTTGTTGACTTTAATTGTATCATGAATTGTGGAGTGTATTACAGTATTTAACAACTCTAATACTTCACCAATTTTATCCATTTTCCAAACAATCAGACCAAAAATGCACTTGTAGAAACAATAATGGTTTTAGAAAATTAATTTGTCAGCTTTTCAACACGAATTAATTTTCACTTTTGTCTGCTCATGTTCTCACTTCACAATGTCTTATGACTCAATTTCTACACAATCAATTCAATATTGCTGCCTTAACAGATTGTCCAGCTTGATAGGTTTGCAGCCCACAGGCTCTTCTTTTCCAGCAATAACAAGACCCTAATAGAAATGAGATTAGCTTCTATATTTCATCGACCATACACCATATAACACTAACACTCGTGCACAATAGCCTTCAATGCATTCAAAGCAGCATACAGTAGTTCCAGGCCGTGGAATTTCAATCGTCCCCACTCAATTTTGAATAATACATAAAACAACATAATCCATACCTTTCCACTTATTCTCCAGGCTCTGCACATTCCCCAAGATTACCTTTATCGCAATCACTCATCGCAGTCTGCCTTGGTCACACCACATATCACCCCTTTTGCATCCGATATGCGACTATCAGAAGCGTTTAAATAATGCTTAAGGATTTAAACCGGAATCACTCAATTTTTAACACATTTTCCTTTAAAACCTGAGACACACCACTTTATCGCAAATACACTGGAAAACAAAGGAAAACCCCACTCTGGCAGCATAAGCCGGACTTCAAAATTCATACACTCACTTCTATAAATATCGTCGAGTCCGTCTCTTGAAGCCTTTTCGCTATACTGCTACCCCCGAACTTCGATCTTCGATCAACACTTATCGTTATCGGCTATCACACCGTCCTTCACACCTGGCCTCTTCCACTTAAAAGTTCTGATCCAACATGACTTACGAACTCGATGGGTTCTAGGTTGCAGTATATAATTTGTCGGGTCCGCTCCTAAATCGCATGTCGCATATCGCACTTAGCTCAAGACTAATGTCTCCCTTTGATGTATTGCGATGTGATATTACTTGTTCCACTCTCGCAATTTAATCTTGACTGTTGATCTTCCAGATCTAACGGTTTCTGTGCATCAACTCTTCACCTCTTCGCTCTTCTCTTTGCTTATGTTTTATGCTATTTCTTCAGCGTTTCACTATACAATCCCTCCTGAGCTTGGACTATGATTCTTCTAATGGATTCAATGATCTATTATGATCCTCCTCTTCATGTATCCCTCTCTATGTAATCACTAAACTTCACCTGCACACATCTGGAGCAGCCTTCTTTGCTGGGGTAGCTGGTTTAGCAGCCTTTGCTGGCTTGGTAGCAAGAGCCTTTGTAGACTTGATGTATGGAGAAGTGTTCAATGGATACCAAAAGTTTGAAGGAGAGACCATGAAAATGTTTTAATTCCCAAAGAACCCGGTCAATCAACCGATAGTGGAATACACATAAACTCACCTTTTCACCAATCCGCAGCTTTCGCACAGTTCCCGAGGTTTAACTTTATTGAGTTCATTCTCCACCATAGATTTCAATCCCATGATCTAACTGTTGATATCTTTCCGTGATCAATCAAACTTGCACAATCATCCTCTGCCGTAGATCTGTACTCACAGGATCAGACGGTCTTCAGCGATTTCGCATGGACAACTTGCACAAGATGCACTTGCTTGAAATGAGAAATTTTTTCTCTCTCCTCTTGTGGCTATGTGTCAAACGATGAGTGGAATCTTGTGGACTCGCAAGATTACCACTTACCACCTTTTATGCGCCCGAAATACCGTTTCCTGTACAAATACCACCTTTTTCGCTGGCTATCTTCCACGCGTCTTCTCCAAGCGATGACCGTTAGATCTATTGATCTATCGATCGGACGGTTGTCGCTCCCCTTCAGCTTTTGACTCAAAATTGTTGGGTTTTCTGCTGTTCCGCTATAGATTTAACACTTCCACCAGTTTATATTGGAGTCGTGGTTTGGAGGAGCTCCGATACCAGAGTGTGAACCGAAGGTGTGAACGAGGTAATACCACGGAGGACACACAACACCAAATCATAGTTTAGACAAGTGGTTTGGAGAGCCACAAATGGCGGTTTGCTTCAACGGAGCTGATAATGGATAGGTTGAGAATGACTGTCATTGGTTCACATAAATGCCCTTCTTCCACAACACCTCTAGGCATTGACTTTGATGATCAAGTTAGAGCTATCGTCAATGTGTCAACACAAACATTCAATACAATGTCTTCAAACACACAACAATAATGTACTAGAGTTTCTGCTTATAATGCATAGTTTTCCATTGGAATTGGATTTGGAATGAAGAAAAATAGAATAGAACATTGAACCAGACAAGTATTCAAGACATTGAAGATGCCTTTTCTAGCGTAGGTACGCTTTCGTATTCAAAAGGAATGCTTGCCATTACCAGAGGAAAAATTCAAGGTTGTCTTAGAGGTAATAGACAGATAGGCTTAGATGGTAGAGCCCTAAATTTGATGAGACCACAAGTCAATTCCAAACCAAACTTAGATTGGAGCAGCTATGAACCAGCTACGAACCAGATGATATAGTGCTCACAATAATCTCAACAGATATATAAATACAACTGAAATTTACTGCAGGAGTAACGCTATAACTTAGCATATAAACTTTTAACTTCAATTAACGCACAAAGAAAGAGTGTATATACCACGATTTCATGGGGCAAAGAGCCAAATTTACGTCTTGTGTTCCAACCGGATGCAAATAGATTTTGGAAAGCATATTAAAGTAGTTCACGAAATTTAGGGTATGGTATAACATTTAACTCTCGACCAACTCATTCGACAATAGAGATTTTATAGAGATGGCAGTCTAGAACAAAGGTACAGGACTGACATGTATAGAAAGGCCACAGAACAACAAGCTCACATAAACAAGTGGCTCATACTTGAGCAGGGCAGGAGATCACCTGCTCTGATACCATGTTAAACACACACATGGCAGCAACATAATATGAAAGATAAATAGGAGAGTAATTCTACTATTAACAAATGATATACATTTATAGTACATTGTGTGACCATTGGGTTCCACATCCCAAGGTCTCTTGGACTTCCTTAGTCTATTCGGCTTCCACACTAACCCATAGAGGATTAGGTGTCCAACATAAACTTCTTATTCACTTCATCATAGAGATGGTATTCTTTGGAGGTATGAGTACCCAAAGAAGACACATTTGTGACTCCTTGCACTGAGTTTTTTAATTTGTTCCTTAGGTATGAAGGCATAACAGGAGGAACCAAAAACCCTGAGATGCCTCACTGAAGGAATGTGGCCATACCACATTTCATAGGGAGTTTTGTTTCTGATAGCATGAGATGGACACCTATTCTTTATATACACAACACATAGAACCACATCAACCCAAAAAATTATGAACTTAACATGTGAAAAATGCCAAGTTCATAGTGAAAGTAATACATTCTAGTGAACTATGTGTTGAAAAATGCAACAAGAAATTCTCAATTTGATTTTTCCTTGATTAAATTGAAAAAAATTGAATTTCCACATCAACAGACAACTTGGATGATGTTAACTTGTGTGACATGGCTTGTGTCACCTAGTTTACTCAGTAAATTCGAGTTGGAGGAGTTAGAGTTCAGTTTTGCATATGTGATTGCTAATTTGTAGCAATAAAGGTCAATTATCTGAGGTTGTTGTCAGTTAAACTAGTTCTAACTTTTGGAGGAACTAGTGGAAGGTCATTTAAGCAGTGGGACTTTAGTCAAACTCAGTGATCATCTAGTTAACTGATCAATCAACCCAAAATAGTTAGGGCATGCAGAGAAGTCGAGTTCCCTAAGATTTGTGGAGATTCCAAGGTAGTTTTAATTTCTTGTAGCTCACAAATTTGCAAGAACTTACTATAACCATAGTGGAGGAGGTAGCTTGAGTAGGAGATTCTTGTGAAATTGGAGAGGGAATGATTGTTGGTAGCATTAATAGCCTACCAACAATTTGTTTTGCACCACACTTCAATGTTTTGGGCAGGGTTTTTGAGGGTGGATAATTTTTTTTTATGCTTTTTGGTCATGCACATCCTCACTAACTATCTTGGGAGGTCTATAATAGTTCCTTGCATGCACGTCCTCACTAAATATGTTTTAGGATGTATGTACTAGTTCCTTGCAAATTTTTGTTTGTCAAGGCTTAACTACTTATGATCTTAGGTGCTCACAACAGTCTGATAGTTTATGGCACTCTCCAAATCACCATTCCTGAAAGGGTCCAACAAAACAACTTGAGAGGAAGATGAGAAGGGCACACTCTTATTGGAACTAGCCTAGAACTAGTGCAATTGGATGGTCCCAATGGTTTTAGAGTTGTACTAGTCTAATTTGGTGGTTCAGATTGGCTAAGGTTGGTCTTGTATTGAACTGACCTTAAAACACCAAAGTGACTAGTTCTCTACTAAACTGACCAATTCTGAAGAATGTAGTGCAACATAGCTAATGACAACCAAATATTTTTTTTAATAAAAAATAGTTAAAAGGAAAAAAAATATCTTAACCCTAGGGCCCTACAAAACCTAACCCTAGTAATTAATGGTAATACTTAAGTTTTAAAGTTAAAGTAAAAGTTGACATTCTCCTTATCTTTCCTTTTTGAAAAGGAAAGATAAGGATAATGTCAACTTTTACTTAAATTTTTAATATTAACATTAATTGTTTCGGGTTGTTTCAGAGTGGTTCCAACTTCATTCAATTTTGAGAAAGTCAAATTTTAGATCCCATTCAAAACTTAGTGGTGACTGTTTGAACCGCTTCTTTGTAATGAGTCCTAGACTTTGAATTCCAATTTTTCATGTGCATTTATTTCATAATCATCTTCCTCATGAGAATTTTCAATAGAAGTTGATCTCTAATCCATTTCAAGCACTTGACCTAGCTTAGGGAACCTTCAACTACCCCTCCCAAGGTTTTCCTCAACATTGAAATTTTCTTTAGAAGCAGGTTTTCATTTTATCCATTAGATAAGTTTTTCCACTGTGACAGTCCAACAACACCCTTGCTAGCATATGCTTGACAATCCATCTCATCTTTACCGCTACCTTATAAACACTCTTAAATCTTGTGTCTCCAATCTAAAAGAGGAAGAACCAGAAAGGGCTTTCTTGACACTCTTCTCAACCCACAATATGTTTAGCTTCTCTCTTGTGCTTACACTCTAGTTTGCTCGTAGCTTCAGAATGGAAAATCTTAAACACATTCTCATCATGTGCATTCAGGGAGGCATAATTCGCTGCTGTTGCATCAAATTATCCCCCTAGCATTCCCTTACCCTTTACATGTTCTCCTTAGGTGATGGAATTTTTTGACAAAACTATTTTGAGCGTTAACATTTGTTGAGTACATAGTCATCTTGTTTCATTAATAGAATTGTATTTATTGATAAAACAAGTAGAAAAAATCCTATTGGTGTGTTAGGATTCAAAGTAATTTTTCATTCCCCTAATATTATTTTTTAACTTGTGGAGGTGGAGGATTTTGAGGATGACATATTATGTTCTGCTAAGCAATGTGAGTAGGCCTTTTACTTAGATTTTCTAGGCAAAGCAAAATTTTCATATGTTATTAGATACGATCCAAGAGGAAAGTATAAATAATTATGGTTGGATCAATATATTATTTTTCAGCCATATTTTAGAGCAGGAAATTTGGAGGAATCAACTTTATATGTCATTTTTACTACTTCTCCCACCTTGAAAATTTCCAGAGAAAAGCCTTAATATCCATCTTAAGGCCTTAAATGACCACATTTTTTGTTCTCAACCTTATTAAGGAAATAATGGTAGGGAATATGTCAATGAATATGAGTTACAAGAGGAGAGAGTTGAATTGGGACCTGTTGCTCTGATACCATGTCAAGCTAGGTTTGTAACTATGAATCAAATTGTGTTTAGCATTAAAAGATAATATAACTATATACAAGGAGAGGGAGACTATTGGATTTCATCTCCCAATGTCTCTTCGTCTTCTATCTTCCTTTATTTTTTTCTATTTAGAATATTTACATAAGTTTTCCGAATCCCAAAGATTGGGTGTCAACATTTCCAATATTTGTGCTCAATCCAAATTCCTCTTTGGCATGCCTATACTAAGGCTGCAAATGCACCTCATCACATAGTTAGTATGTGATCTATTCACCTATATGGTCCTCAAATCATTCTAACATCATATTGTCCACAATATTCATCTAGACTTACTGTGAAAGTCATGTGCATCAACTAGCACCTCCATGGATATAATCATTTCATCCAAGATATCCTCAAGATTATCAATATGCCACTTTAATATTGTTAATGTCTCTCAATTTGTAGTGTTAGTTCATTCAAATACTTCTTGCATTGTCCATTTGTGTCTGAGGCCTCTAGTTTACTCTATTACTAAGTCACAAGGAAGACACTTGCACACCTACCGTCATCATCCTACTCACAACATGCACCAAGTGTGGGGTTAGGCATGAAAGGATATCCAAGTATTCTAAGTGTGAAAGGGTGAATACCTTCTTTAGGAAGAAGAGTTCAAAACTGTAGATGATGTGAGGTCGTGGTTTCGATTCTCATCGAAAGAACTTCAAGATCACCATTATGGAGTGAAAAAGGGAATGGAGAATATGTGCTTCTTGCTTAAGCGACGGTGAAGATAATATATTTTTTGATGTCATTATGAAGTAGGTTCATCAGCCTAAGAACCATTTGGTGGATGGTGAGGAGAAACATACTTATGCTTTCAAGGTATTATGTCAAGCTGGTCCAGTTGCAAATTGAAGGACATTTTTGCAAGAACATTTGCTTTTTTACTACAGGAAGCATTGAAATTAATCCTATAATTAATGATTGGATAAGGTTAGTGGAGGAAAATAAAATTAGCCTTGAGGACATGGCCTATTGGTAGGAAGCAATATATAAAAAAATAAAGGACAAAGACACAACAAACTTTAAAGGATGATCGACATGAGTAGGGAAGAGAACAAATGATGAAGTATTTGACAATCCAGGGTTGTCATCACAATCTAAGGAAAAAGAGTAGAAATGTGAAGAGGCGTTAAATGCGACAAAGAATGTTTTAACTAGTTATGAGGTCTTGCTCCAAAAAAGAGCTGTGAGTGATAATGAGCTAATAAGTTTCACTTGCTCGACAACTACATGTCTCAGAAAGGATTTCCCCTTACTGAAAAAGAATCATAGCCATGATCCTCCAATACAACTATAGAGAGCAGGTTCCTCTTCATCCCAAGTACATACATGACATATTTTAGATGAAGATGGGAGTCTGACTCCCTCTTAAAGGTTACGATACCAATTCCTTTGGTATTGTACCACCCATCATCCCCAATTTCTATGTGCATCTGGAGATCCTTCTCCTCTAGGCTACTAAAGAATTCTTTACATCATGTCATATGGAACGAGGCATCTGAATATAGATACCATGCACTCCCCATTATAGTGGTGTCCATACATGCAATCAGGGTGAAGCCTAATTTGAATTGTGAGGCAAGTGCTTCACCTCTTGCTCCTCTTGAAGGCTTCTTCTTATACTTCTTGTGCGAACACTTTCTTGCATAGTGCCCAAATTCATGGCAGCGAAAACATTTTATCTTGCTCAAGTCCTTCTTCTTGCCATTGTTCTGACTAGTCTCTGGTTTTATTTGGGCCTTCTTTCCCTTTCCCTTATTTCCATTTCCAACCAAGGCAAAATTATCTTCCCCCTCAGATTTGGATGTTATTCCATCTCTAGTATTCCGTTGAATTTCTTCCTACACCAAATTGGACCGAAGTCTCTCCCAATTTGGTAATTTTTCCCTTCCATTTACAAAGTTCCAATAGCTATGTCTGGATTTTAGAATCCCTAGGAGGGCTAGGATCACTAGTTCTCTAGAGGGAATATTTTCTCCAACTCCTCCAAGCTCATCTCGACACTAAATGAACCTGGAGAGTAATGTGAAATGATTTCTCTTTTCTGCAATCAGATGTTTCTGAGCTTGTCCCTCAATGCTAATCCTATTGGTGTGTTAGGATTCAAAGTAACTTTTCCTTCCCCTTATTTAGAGAAAGAAATATAGTTTAGAAATCTTGTTTAAAGAAATCTAGTTTAGATAAATCTAGTTTAGAAAGAAATCTAGTTTAGAGAAAGAAATCTACTTTCACTATGGAAAGGGGTCAAACAAGAAGTTAATTTTTTTTGCAAGGAAATTCCAAATACATTATCACATTATTTTATTGGTTGTCATTTATTAATATGAGCATGCAATTGAGGAATGGAAATGGCATCCAAACGAGAGACCATGAAATTAACAAACCTTGGACTTGGTGTGAGATCTCTACCTTATACCCTCATTTTCTTAGGAGTTTCTCCTATGATATGGACATGCAAAGAGCCTTTCTATGATATATTACATGAACTATAGATGATGAAAGAGGCAATCTAGAACTTGGTTGAGTTTGGGATCAAGAACCTCACAACAATTTTGGCCATAATTATACATAGGGGATGTTGTGAAGATGACCTATTTAAAGGGTAATAGTCATAGGTTGATTGAGCATGACCTCAGATATGATGAGATCCATGATAAAGTTAAGGTACATGATGGAAAGGTAAATGGAAAAAGTAGGAGCAAATTCAAAATTTTGCTTGGAACAATATAAAGGTGGAGGAAGAATAAATCTTCTTGTCAAAAGAGGGAGAGAAGTCAAAAGAGTTTCTTATAGTAGGAAGGATAAAGGTGAAATAAGGGGGGCGGGGGATCAATTTCTAGTGGAATTACAAAATATGTATACATATAAGTGGGAGTAGTAAATGGAATTATCCTAACCTACTTAGGCAACATGACTCTTATGTTTTCTTCGAGATTTGGGGTGACCTAGAAGCTTAGGAGTTTGAATGATTAATCCAATGGTTGAAACCATAAAGATATCAACATTTCTACATTTTCTATAGAAATAGAGTAGATATGATCAACTAAGAATAAAATTATTAGGAAAGTATGGGAGTTGTTGTTATGTTTGAGAAAAAACTAAGAATATAGGAAGGTTGAGAAGTGAGGGAGAAAGTTTAAACATTAATTAACTTGTATATGTTTGATGCGAACTAAAATGGGTGATTAAGGAGTGTTAGTTGATTATTAAAGGAGGGAACTTGGCTTGAATGGGGCTAATTTAAGTAAACCAACTCAGGAAACTAAACAAAATAGAGAAGAAGGAAAAAAAGTTGGGTTTAGTACTAAGAAGAGATGACTTAGATGAGAAAGGCTAGAAAACAAGGGAAAATGAGAAGAGTTAAAAAACATGACTTAGATGAGAAGAGTAAAAAATAAGAGAGGAAATAGAGAGAACTACAACTAAAGAAGAGTAAAATGTTAATTGAAATCAAGAAAGTGAGATTTATGTTTTTCAATGATCTCTAAAATTAGTATGCATATCCAAAAAGGAATTAAGAAGTTAGTAGGAATCAAGTAGATAAGTGTGACTATAGTGTACCCCCTAGGGGGTGGTAATATGGGGTACCTAGGGATGTATCTAAGGGGAATACTAGTAGATGTTTAGGTATTACTATATAATGAAGACCATCATTAATAGAGAGGTACCCTTGGGTACCTCTCTATGTACCCCATATTACCACCCTACGCATAAGCCAATGATAAGGAAGACATGTAAGTTATTCTACATTTTTCTTATTCTACCTTTAAAAGAAGAATGTTTCCCCTTTCTCCACATAATATAATAATATTGCATTAAAAATATTAGATATAAGTAAGGAACCAAAGAAACATAAAGATCCATACAATGCATAAATAAAAATAATGTCTTACAATACCTTTATTAAAAAGGAGACATATACTACTTTATAATCACTAGTCTCGTTAACATGTTTTACAAAGTTTTTATTTGTTTTTTGTCAGTCAATTTTTGTTCCATTAATTCAAAAAGTCACTGACAATCCCTATCACACACTCTTATTCATTCATTTCAATGCATTTGAAACTAGTGCACCCTTGCTTTTCCCCGGCACTCCATAACTCTCCTTGACATGCATTGGGACACCCTAGCACCTAGCACATCTTGACATGTTTCCCTAGCCTCTAGCATGCCATAACACTACCTAGCATACCTTAGCACACCTGGAACTCACTGACACTTTATGTCACAAACTCTTAATCGTTCATTTGCATGCATTATTTTCACCTAGTGCTCCCTTGTGTTTCCCTAGAGCTTCCTAGCACGTGTTATGTTCATTTTGCTAAGGCCATAGAAGAATGTTGTGGTTCCAACAACATAACAATTTCTTGGCTCGAATTGGTAAACTAGGGTCCACTTAAGTGTCCAACAAACATTGTACTAGTCTAGCATTGACGTTATGAATTCTTGAAGCAAGGAAGGTCTCACTTGAGGAGTGCTACCAAGGCATTGGATAGGTGGGGAGCTCTACATAGTGAAGTTATCATGTTGTGATGTAGTGCTTTCAAGTAACATTCATTTAACACTATGCAATCCAACAACCATAATTTTTCTTTATGTTATGACATTAAATTAGATTGTTGTAATTGATATTAATAATGGAGAGAAATTCAGACATTAATCTAAATATAAAACATAATAAAAACCTAACATACATCATATATCATAAAATAAAAAAATGAAATATATTTAAATTGTTCTAAAAAACGACCAACATATAGGACCAACATATACGCTATGCTCCTTAGATCATATATTCAACCAAACATTTCCCCAATGTTTCACTATTCAACCATCTAACTCTTTATCTTAACCCATACCATAGTAATTATACATTTTTTCCATATAAACATTTTGACATAAATACAATTAACACAGACGCGGACGGACCGCTTTTATCCGCTTTCTTTCTACATTATATTTGATAAAACCCACACACCCTCGTCCCAAATCCTCTGCACAATACTCCTTTCTTTTTGGATAACAGTATAGCTGGAGAACGCCACAGAGACCAACTGATATGATAATGAGATCTAAGACAATTATTAAGGTATTACAAACTCATGTGCATGGATTTGCCTATGTTACTTTGTGCAATGGATCGATAAGATTGTGAAATACATAGACAATGAAGCAGTAAAAGAAACATAATAGACAACACACATAAACACAACAAGTTTAATAAGGAGTTCACCCAACACTCCTGGGCTACATCTCCTAGTCCAGCCTTCAGTGGTGACCTCTCTATTATGTCTTCAAAATAGAGTTTTACAACAGTGAGCTCAATTTGAGCTTCACACAACAGATACAAAACAATAAGGCTTTACTTGGATCCCCCAAGTCTCTTTTGAGTACACAGACTCTCCTCATTGACTCTCTGTCTCTGTTGCTCTGTCTCAGCACTGCCTGTCTCTGTTTGCTCTTTGTTTGTGGCTTTAAAGCCAATCAACACTGTATGTTCATTTCTCCTTCTCGGGCTCTCTAGCCTCCTGACCTCTGTCCACTTAGATCCCCCTTTGAGCGTTAGCAATCATTTCTAAACGCTTTCAGGGATGGTGGCCACCTGTACTGTAACGGAATGGGTCATTGGGCCTTTGAAATCCTTCGAAATCGTCGTTCTTTGTTTACACAAAGAAATACGTTCAAACACAGGAAAAGTATACCAAACACTGTTTATCAGTCTTCAAATATCCATATATCCACCTTATACTCCTATCGGGTCCAGATGTATACCGACATCGCATCTCCACCGTTAATCTGGGAGATCCAGATCGAACGACTGTGGTTCATTTCGGGTGGCTCTTTCATATGGGAGTTAACCGCTCGATAAGGGTGGTTTACTCTCTCCTCAACCTAGACACATGACAGCCAGTGTGTGGGATCGGGAGGAGCCCGACCCAAACCACTTACAGCCTTTGGTCCTCCTGAAATCCTGCCTGTTTTATGATTTCCCTTTATATTGGAAAATAAATTAAAATATGAAAATCCCGCTTATAATGGACTTGAAATAACATACAATAGCATTAAGAAACCCTTTCGGGTCCGGTTCATCGCATCGTCGCTTTATCCTTTGTATTTCGTTTATTTAACGAAAATCGCGATTTACATTGAAAAAGTCCTTTTACCAGCCTTGAAATTATATCAAATCTCATTTATAATGTTATCGGGGCCCGACTGTCACAAGTTATATGTATATCGGCCCCTCTCCATTTTAATGTGCTGACGCGATATTGCGATGCAACTTGGGCCATCGATCTGTACGCTTGATTGATGATCCTCGTTGACCCCGCTGATCACTATTGTGTATTTCTTGTGGTCTCCACTGATAGCCTTCGTTTGCCACCGTCGATTGTGATTCACCGATCGGATCTAGACTGTTGATCGGCCATATCCGACGGCTCCGATTCAAAGTTGCTTTGACCGCCAATAAGCCTGTTTTTCTTAGGTGAAAATTTTGAATGTTTAGAAGATTTTGAAGCTTTAGAGGGTTTTCTAGGATCCATTTGGATCATGCCTTCCCACTGAAAAGGCTTTTGGACCACCAAAAGTTGGTTTTTAAGCATCAATCAAGTGAGGATACAACTTCCTTACTTGCCCAATCTCTATCCATATTGCATTTCTTGGTTTTGAACCTTTGAGTCCGATTATGAGGTACTCAACATCCCCTCTACACATAGTTCCCACCTTCCTATCCAGAACTGCATCTTCGTGCAACTCATTGAGATATTCAGGCAACAAATCATCAATAGAAGGCAACTAACTTTTCTCTTCGGGATCTTCAATCAATGAAGGTTCAAATAGTCTCAAGTTCTATGCGTTAACTACTGAATAGATGTGCATGTAAGCTGGCAAATCAAGGCGAAAAGTGTTCTCACCAATTTTCTCAAGTATCTTGAAAGGGCCACACCTTATTGGCTTCAACTTCTTACCTTCACCTTGCATTTTGTCTTTGCTGATGTACAACCAGACTTGATCACCAACTTGGAAGCTATGCTCAATTCGATGCTTGGCATTCCTTGCCTTGTACTTGGCTTGGCTCTTTTCCAACTGTTCCTACACTGCCTGATGAATTTCTTGGATCTATTCAATGAACTTGGTTGCTTTGTCCACATCAATGTGTCCATTAACTACTGTGTCTTTACTAAAGACAAAATCCAAGGGAGACCTTGCTGTGAAACCAAAACAAGTCTCAAAAGGAGATCTCTATGTAGAAGAATGTCTAGCATGGTTGTAAGCATGTTGCACATAACACAAATGTTCATCCCAAAGCTTGGGATGCTTGCTACAATAGCCCCTGAGCAACTGGATCACTGTCCTGTTGACCACCTCTGTTTGGCCATCTATTTGTGGATGAAATGTTGTGTTCTTATTCAATTTGGTGTCCATTAACTCCCATAGACTTGACCAAAAATTCCCAACAAATCGGGAATCTAGATCAGAGACAGTAGAAGTGGGTAACCCAAAATTAACCCATACATGCTGAAAGAACAAATTTGTTGTTTGTTCAGCTGTAATCTACTTGTTACAAGGTATTAAAATACACATTTTGTTGAACATGTCCACAATAACATATAAATAGTCATGACCTTTTCTAGATTTTGGCAGTCCCCCAACAAAGTCCATGGAAACACTTTTGCAAGGATGAGAATGAACTGGAAGTGGAGTGTACAAGCCTAGTTTTCTATTGTTGGGCTTGCTTCTAGCACACATGGTACACCCTTTAATATATCTAGAAATTGTTTCATGCATTCTTGGCCAATAACAGAATCTTTGCAGTTGTGCAACTATTTTACTTACACCAAAATGACCTGATATTAGAGAAGTATGTGCTTCTCGGATTATGTTAATTCTTTCAGTTTGAGGAATGCATAACTTTCCAAAATGATACAAGAGTTGGTCCTTAACATGATAATCCAATTCTTCTACTTGTTTGCCATGACTTAAAGTTGCATATACATCTTTAAAATCTACATCTTGAGCATATTGTTCAATGTAGCTTTCATGCAATACTGAATTATGCTTAAGTATAGTAGATGCATTTATGATTGGTCTGGATAACATATTTGCAACCTTATTGTGTATGCCTTTCTTATATCTGATGACAAGATGAAACTGTTATAGAAAACCCATCCACCTATAGTGTCTTGATTGCTGCAATTTAGTTTATGAGTGTAAATATTGAAGTGGTTGATGATCAATATGTATAACTATTTCTTTGCCCAATAGGTAATGTTTCCACTTTTTCACACTCTGCACTAATGCATACAATTCTTTATCATATGTGGGATAATTAGCTATTGCAAAATGAAATGTCTCAGAGTGATAACATATGGGTTTACCATGTTGCATCAACACTGCTCCCATGGCATAGTCACTGGCATCTGTTTCAATCTCAAAGGGTCTTTGAAGATCTGGTAATGCTAGTACTGGTGTTGTACTAATATTTTATTTCAAGGTGTTGAAGGCTTTCTACTGTTTGCCTCCCCACTGAAACACCTTGTTCAATCCTGTTAAAGCATGTAAGGGAGCTGCAATCAAGGAAAAGTTAGCAATAAACTTTCTCCAATATTGTGCTGCTCCTAGGAAGCTCCTAACTTCTGTAGCAGATTTGGGTTTAGGCCAGTTCACAATGACTTCAACCTTAGAGGGATCTATCTTCAATTCACCACCCCCTACAATATGACCCAAATAATTCAAAGATGTTTTTCCAAATTCACATTTTGATAACTTAACATAGAGATTTTCTCTTTTCAAAACATCTAGAGTCTGCTTTACATGCTTCAAATGTTCTTCCCATGTTTTACTGAAAACAAGAATGTCATCTAAATATACAATTACAAAATCATCATAAAAGGTTGGAGTACATCATTCATAACTCTCATGAAAGTTGCAGGAGCATTAGTTAAGCCAAAAGGCATAACTAGCCACTCATACAACCCTTTCTTTGTTTTGAAAGCAGTCTTCCATGCATCTTGTTCTGCAACTCTGACCTGATGGTAGCCACTATGCAAGACCAACTTGGAAAAGTAAACAGCTTCTTCCAGTTGATCTAATAGATCATCTATGCGAGGATGAGGATAATGATTCTTGATCGTTATTTTATTCAGTACTTTGTAATCAATGCACATCCTCCACGAGCCATCTTTCGTTCTCACCAAGACAATTGGAGATCCACATGGTGATGTGCTTGGCCTTATGAACCCTTTCTCGAACAACTCTTGTACCTGCTTATTGATTTATGCATTCTCTAAATTGGATAACCTGTACATTCCGATGTCAGGCAACAGAGCATCTTGCTGCAAATGAATATCATGTACTATTTCCCTTTTGGGTGGCAGACCTTTAGGTTCTTGAAATAGGATATCATATTTTGAAACAACTTTTTCTAAATCAGCTTTCTGTTTAGTATCATAGCCTTCAAATACATTGGTTTTATCAGGGGTCTTTTCCTTTACAACCATTAGTAAAAATTGCTTGCATGAATTTACAATTCTTTTCATCTGCCCTAAGTTTATGAGAGTGTATTTATTTTTGAGCTGATGAGCTCTTACAATATATTCTATTCCATCTTTTGTGAGTTGATACTTATTTTCAGTTCTATATAAAATGGCTTTTCTATCATACAAGTAAGGACTTCCTAAAACAATACCACATATATCCAAAGGAACTATATCTAACTAAACCTCATCTAAAAAAGTTGACCCAAAAGCAAACCTAAGTTTACATTGTCTAGTCACTTGTAGCTTTTCTTTATCACATACCCAACCTAATGGATATGGCTTCTTGTGAGGTGTGGTTAGTAGTCCCAACTTCTTTACAATTGCTTCAGAAATCAAGTTTACTTGTGAACCACTATCAAATAAAGTATCAATCTTTTGATGCTTGGAAATAATTATAATATGAAAAAGCTCATGTCTTTTCCTCTCTTTTTCCTCATTATCAATAGATTGTATAGTAGATGCTTTAGAATTTTTACCTTTTATACCTACGGCTGCGAATGTTGCTTCATCACCTGAGTCTGACCCCAAATCTTTCTAAATAGCAGCAACAATATTCTTCTTCTTGCCATCGAACTTCTTGGGTTTCAGCTCCAAAGGCAAAGACCAACAGTGTTCATCATCATGTCCATCCTTCTTGCAGTGAGTTCATGAAGGTTTGTCTTTCTGTACAATGTTTACCTTCCTCTCTTTCCATTTATGCTTCCTCTTTTCCTTGTTCTTTCTTGCAGTGGGTTTTGATGATCCCCCAACCTTTAGGTTCACTTTCTTGCCTCTAGCCTCTAGATGTGTAGCCTGAATAGATACCTCATCTATGCTAGTGGGGTTAAACATGAGAATGGTGTGCTTGAAATTGCCATGTAGACCACCTAGCCTAGAATTTTAGCTCTTTTTCTAAATTCCTGGGTATAGCTTTGTACACTTTGCCCCTTTAATTGGCGAAGAGTTTGCCCACTCATCATTGCTTGCTGCATATAAGCTAGTGGGTAGATTTTTTTTCTAATGGCATAAACAAATTCACTCCAGGTAGAAAGAATTTTACCATGCTTCTTCAAATCAGCTTGTGTCTTGCCTTCCCACCAAACTAGGGCAGTTCCTCCAAGGTGAAGGTTAGACAATTGAATCTTTCTCCTTTCTAAATCGATGTTCTGTACCCTGCAATATACGTCAATCTGTCTAATCTAGTTATCTGGCTTTTTTGCATTTAATTCTCCATCATATATTGACAAATCAAATTTTACATCTAATTTAATCAAAGGGCTAGAAGGAGGTGTTGATAGAGGAGGCTCTTTCCCTTTCCCTTTGCCTTCTGAATGGCCATCTAGAAGAGGTTCCTCTATTCCTTTGTCTTGTTTGGAGGTTGAAGTATCTTCACCTCGACCTTTCTTAAATTCTCAACACATCTCTTCTACCATGGCTCTCATGATCATGAAACTGTCCATGAACTGAGAGTCCGATTCCAAGGGAATTTCTTCTATCATTTTCCTCCTAGGATAGACTCTTCATATTTCTGGGTTAGTCTCAACCAGTTCTCCTTCTCCTAATTTGAGCTTTGACCTAGTTAGCATTCAAAAATCCAACACAAGCTTGTCTAACCTTAGCAAACCTAAAGCTCTGATACCACTTGATCTGATAATGAGATCTAAGACAATTATTAAGGTATTACAGACTCATGTGCATGGATTTTCCTATGTTACTTTGTGCAATGGATCGATAAGATTGTGAAATACATAGACAATGAAGCAATAAAAGAAACATAATATACAACACACATAAACACAAGTTTAATAAGGAGTTCACCCAACACTCCTGGGCTACATCTCCTGGTCCAGCCTTCAGTGGTGACCTCTCTATTATGTCTTCAAAACAGAGTTTTACAATAGTGAGCTCAATTTGAGCCTCACACAATAGATACAAAACAATAAGGCTTTACTTGGATCCCCCAAGTCTCTTCTGAGTACACAGACTCTCCTCACTGACTCTCTGTCTCTATTGCTCTGTCTTAGCACTGCCTGTCTCTGTTTTCTCTATGTCTGTAGCTTTAAGGCCAATCTGTGTTGTCTATTCATTTCTCCTTCTAGAGCTCTCTAGCTTCTCGACCTCTATCCGATTAGATCCCCCTCTGAGCATTAGCAATCATTGCTAAACACTTTTAGGGATGGTGGCCACTTGTACTATAACGGAATGGGTCATCGGGCCTTTGAAATCCTTTGAAATCACCATTCTCTATTTACACAGAGAAATACGTTCAAACACAGGAAAATTCTACCAAACACTATTTATCGGACTTCAAATATTCATAAATCCACCTTATACTCCTATCGGGTCTGCTTGTATATCGACATTGCATATCCACCATTGATCTGGGAGATCTAGATCCAACGGTTGTGGTTCATTTCGGGCGGCTCTTTCGTACGGGGGTTAACCACCTGATAAGGTTGGTTTTCTCTTTCCTTAGCCTAGAAACGTCGTAGCCGGTGTGTGGGATCGGGCAGAGCCTGGCCCAAACCACTTACAGCCTTTTGTCCTCTCGAAATCCTTCCTGTTTTGTGATTTCCATTTATATCAGAAAATACATTAAAATATGAAAATATCACTTATATCAGACTTGAAATAACATACAATAGCATTAGGAAACCCTTTCGGGTCTTGTTCATCACATCGACACTTTATCCTTTGTATTTCGTTTATTTAACAAAAATCATGATTTACATTGAAAAAGTCCTTTTACCAGACTTGAAATTATATCAAATCTCATTTATAATGTTTTCAAATCCGGTTGTCGCAAGACATATGTATATCGGCCCCGCTCCATTGCAATGTGCCGATGTGATATTGCGATGCAACTTGGGCCGTTGATCTGCTGCGCTTGATCGACAGTCCTCGTGGACCCCGCTGATCGCTGTTGTGTATTCCTTGTAATCTCTACTGATAGCCTCCCTTTGCCACTGCCAATTGCGATTCGCCGATCGAATCTGGACCATTGATCGGCTAGATCTGATGGCTCCGATTCAAAGTTGCTTTGACCACCAATAAGCCTGTTTTTCAATGCTTTCTCTACATTTTTGCCTCCTGATAGTGTTATTTGCCTTCTTTAAAGGTTTTTCTTAGGCGATAGTTTTGAATGTTTAGAAGATTTTGAAAACTTAGAGGGTTTTCTAGGATCCGTTTAGATCACCAACAATTGGAGGAATGAGGAATCCAAGCAGAAGATCGTCAATAAGATGTACTCAATCTACCCACAAAACCCATTTGTCTCATTTTTTGTTGTTGTTGTTTTTTTGATTTGGATCATGATGGATATTTCAATGTAGATTAGGGTTTTTATTGATTGATGATAGTTTAGGTGACCTCAATCAATCCATAGAAAATCTGCTTATGATTGTGGAATTTTAAATAATTTTTGTGTTGAAGGAGGAAGCGCTCTGGGATATTGGACCTAGTCTTGAACTTTGAGAATACAAAATAAGCCCAAGCCTCTGTTGTTGAGCTCAATGCATTCATTCACTCTTCAAAATTATTATTTTGTTAAATAGCTTACAAGGAAAGGTGGGATGAGGGCATATATATATTAGATCCAAGTTTCTGGGATATCTCTTTTCTAGAGACATGAAGGATATGCAATTTTCTCATCTTATAAATCAAATGTGCCAACACCCATATGAGTGAAATTTCTTTCTTCGCGAATTGCAAAATAGGATTAATGGGCTTTTACCATTCACTGTAGGATTTATGGAATTTTACCATTTAGCTCCACTTTGAGATGGTTTTGTTAAATTATTTGTTGGGGGTTCTTTAGAGAGTTCCGAGCGTCATTAAATCTGTAATGAGCGAAACAATATAAATCGCGATGATATCAAAATTTCTGGAAAACCGGTGTGAATATCGCAAGGAACAGTCTGAACGTGGGTGCCTAATAAGCATGATGTTAGGATTGAACTTTAAACTTTCCCATATCACAATAAAAACAATGAGAAGTTTTATAGTTATGCATGCTTTCTGGTTCACACTATGTTATTGTTTATATGCCTAATTTATAATCCACACATGTAATTTTACCTACTGAGATTTGTAGACAGGACGGAGTGGAGGACTTTGAAAGGCTAGGATTAGGGCCTTTGATATGGAATCCCTTGATTGGGCATTACTTTTCACCCCGGAAGATATAGTGACAACTTTCAAAATAACAACAGAACAGATTATATCCTATCTCTCTGATTTCTTAGACGATTGGCAGGAGAAAGATATACAGGTAGAGGAATTCTTGTCTTTTGTGGCCAAGAAAGAATCAGTTTCTTTTCCTACCCAGTTATGCATACGCATTGAAAGTTTAAGGATGCACATTGGTTTTCTTTGGTGCACTAAGAAAGTTGAAAAGGACCTTAATTGTTAGGTGGAAGCTGAAATGAAGAAGAAAATCGATATTGAAAGAAGGAAACAAGTATCTGCAATGCAGTCCAAGATCATATCTGAATGATTGGCTTCATTTTTGTCTAGCAACAAGGAACTACCTCCTTTGGTCACAAACATATAAGATTTGAGACAGTTTCAAGTTCAGATAATGATGAGGATCCTGCAGCTAGAAACACTAGTGTAAGATCGGTACCAAAGAGAAAATTAGATTACCAGTGTGCGAAGTCTGGGGGTAGGTGCCCATACCTGTCAGCAATAGAAGAATTGGCACAGTTAGGAAAACAACCATCAACAGATAAAGAAATAAATTTCCTTAAATTCATTTTCTGATGAGGATGAGGATCCAGGTGGAAAATCACAGGATATATCTAGGAGGAAAAGGAGAAAGGTTCTGCAACATGAGAGATCCTTGGTTAGTCACCCTTTCCATTCAATAGCAGGAGAGCATGCTATGCTGGGGAAACAAGTATCCATAGAAAAATCCAAATATGTAAAAGATGATGTTCTTCTTCTCAAAGACAATGAACTGAAAATATTCATTGCATCTTGGAAGGACATTTGTCGGGAACAATCAGTGTATGAGGTTTTTACAAGAATGCTAGAATTGCAATGGATGGAAAGGGGAATAAAAATTGCACAAGAAAGTTGTTCAAACTTTTCAAAATGCAACCGACTATTGGTTTGTTGAATGTTGTTGTGATGTCAATGAAAATGGGACTATGGGATAGCCTCTATGACACTTTCCAAGAGGTCAACAAACAGGATGGCAGAAATACTAAAACGGCTTATGTTTCAGGGGTGATAGATGTTGGAATTTCTAAAGCAGTAGCACCAGTTCCATCTGTTAAGGAAGAAGGTGACACTTTGGTCTCTGCAAATGGTGTAAGCATTGGTGAAGTTCTTCAACAAGTTATAAGTTTTCTCGAACGTGATTCTATAGAAATTATTGAGGCTGGAGAATTAGCAATGAAGGAATGGTTCATGACATTGAGAAGGATTTGGGACTGTGAAAAATGGGTCATTTGTGTTCTCGGTATTTCAAGGGTGGAGGATTCCTACCAATGGGTATGCCAAAAATGAGTCTGAGAAATAGTACAACAGATGAGTCGTTTCATGCACTAGCAATGATGTAAAAACTAAAACCGGTTATAATAATGAACTATGAAATTATGTGCTGGATTAGTACCATATATTACATTTCATATCACATGTGAAGTAGAAATAGCAAACAATTTCCAATAAGCGGTCAATGTGGACTGGTAGGCATGACATTCAATTCAATGGGACTCTTTCAGGACAACCCCTCATTTGTAAGATCCAAAGAACTCCCACCCTGATAATACTCTTAAAAATAGGAGTTTGACTCATTAATTTCGGTAGCTTATTGATAAGACTTAGTCCCTAAGTTACGAGTGGACTTAGTTCTTGTATGTGTTATGATTGTAATTAACATTTTATAATTTATTTTCCTTACTTTATTGTACATAATTCGTGTAGGCCTTGGTCACGCATATCGTTCACCAAAATATGTATATTTTAATTGCATTCCCAGGGCACTTTTCTCCAATTTTTCATTTCTATGAATAACTATTACGTTGAATTGTGTACAATATGTGTACATTGTAGCGTTTTTTTTTTTTCCTTTTTTTTCTGAGTAATCATATTGTTGTTTTGTGCTCGTATCAATTGTTATAGACCTTTATGATTGGGGCTTTTTAAGGGCACCACAATTCCAACCTCTGTAGGGATTTTATGGTTGCCTCGGATTCTCCTTTGAAGCTCTCTCCAAGTAGTTTGAGGAATTTCCAGGCATGCCACCACCACGAATTCCTGTTTTCAAGCTATTTTTCTACTAGCCAAGGATTATATTAATCTTGAGCAAGAAGTCTCTTCGCTCACAATTTTAGATTGGCAAAAATGCAGACAATTGATCATGGACAATGTCAGCCAAGATAACTTTTGTTTCTTAGTAGTTGGTTGACTCGCTCCAAATCCATACCACACTGCATCCACAACCCTATCATTTTGGATGGGTCTAGGAAGCATGGTCATCCACACCTACCATCCATAGGTTTTCTATCACTTTTTCTATTCGACCTCTCATTGATAGAGTTGATTGTGATGTTACAATCCTAGATTGTTGTGACATGCTTCTTGGCAAGCCCTACCAATTTGACAAAAGAGATCAGATATGATGCATTTTCCAAAACTTATAGATTTCATAAGGATAGTGAAGGCTGCCAGATCAGATCTTATTTCCCGTATTATCGAAAATAGGTCGTTAAACATGCAAACCTCCACAAATTTAGAACTCTTTGTTCTGCTCCAGTCCTCATTTCTCCCGACTTTTTGCAAGGTCATCCGTAAGCTTGCAACTTCAACAAGGAGATGCCACCCCAGTGTCGATTCCACATCCTATCATCATTATGCGTCAACCCATATTGTTGTAACTTCAACCTTGAAGCAAATGACATTGCATCTTTCTCAGGGACACCTTGTTAATTGTTCTCCTCTCCACACAGATCTACAGGTTATAGCTTTTTAGCCTACCCTTCAACAACCATAGGAAGGACATTTCTTCTTCCAGCCAAGCACCAGTGGTTGCATGATCTCACATTTTAATAGTGTTTACCTTCCATTGTTCTGTTAGGACAATCCAACCCACACATAGTGCTTACCAATTATGTGGTCTCCTTCACTGGAAAGCAGGTTAACATAAATAGAAATTGCGAACGATTTTCTCTTAGCAGGGAGAAGTTGATGAGATTTAGTCACTAAGTTCCACTTCCAATGGACTTAGTTGTTATATGTATTATGATTGTAATTTTAACTTTTCACTTTATTTTTCCAATCTTATTATACATGATTCATAAGGGGCTTGGTCACCTTCATTCACCCACCAAAATATGTATATTTTAGTTAACCATAGGAGACTTGGTCAAAGATCATCACACTTCATCAATATTGTACTTTTATAAATACCTAATACAATGAAGAGTGTACCATGTGCACATTGCAACAATTTTGTCTCTCTACTACCATGATTGATCTCTTGGGGTTTTCTATTCTCATATATGAGTATTTTTACTACTGACAACTGTTTAATGTACCTATTGACTTTATTTTTAGAAATGCAAAACTTTTACTCCGCTTCCCTTTTGGAGGACATTTTTGCAAATTCTTTTTTTAACAAAAAAAGATATGTTGAATTGAAGCTTCTGTGATCCATATCAAGTTTATGAAAAAACATTTTTCGACGTAAATCACATGATAATACATTTGTCGATGCGTTTCGAACCAACGAGTGTGGTTCATCGTCAGGACAAGTTGAAGAATCAGATCATGGCTACAAATTAAATAAGGAGAGTAGATCGTCCAATGTCTAGGTTTGACTGAAAAAAAGGCTATATTAGGTCAGACTGGACAAACGGCTATAATTGACCAAGAAACGACTAGATTTGACTATTTAAATTGTTTAACTATAATAATATTATTCTGTTAAAACGAATATTATTTTAATATTTATCACGTGTTATTTTAAGTAATTTTGGGTTAACAATATTACATTTAGGGAATATTTACCATAATTTTGATTGAAATGTTAAAATATAATAACTATTAGTAATTGAAAGGATTTAATTTTAACTAAACTAATAATAATTAATGATATATTATTATTATAATAACGTTATAGTATTAATCTTCTTATTAATGGCTTGTGTAACTAATTAATATAAATCTAACAGTAAAGCCCATCTAATGGGAATCAATGTTAATAGATCTAGGGATATTAGTGAGGAAATTAATAATAATTAAAATCAGGAACCGGAGAATCCACAATATGAACATTTTTACACCAACGTTTCAAATCCCAAATGGGATCCATCTTCAGGGTTAAAGAATGATGATAAAGAAGAGCACTTCAGATAGAATAAATACTAATGAGGACAAATCTCAAGGAATAACCCACTGTCGGCTAGAAACAAAAAAATTTATTTCTGTTATTTTAATTTTAATTTTAATAAATTACATTATTTTATATTAATATTTATTAAAATTTTTATTAAAGTTTTTTTTTTTTTTTTTTTAATTTTTGGAAAGTTTATATCTAGGTTTAAAACCTATTGAATAAAAAGGATAGAACTCAAACTAACATTACTAAATTGATTGATTGAACTAAAATGTATTAAATTTCTATATAAATTAATTTAATATATTAAACTAATTTATATTAACAATTATGAATAATAAATATTTATAATTGATTAATATAATGATTAATATATTAATTAATAATTATATAGAAATTAATGTATTATAGCATTAAAGTGTTAAGTATTATATTAAAGAGGCTATTTCTATAAAATAAATGGATAATAAATTAATTCTAATAAAAAACCTAGGGCAATATATATTAATTTCTATATAAACTAAATTAATATATTTATACCCAATCATATTAACAAATATAAATAATTCATATTTATATTTAATTAATATAATAATTAAAATATATTAATTAATAGCTATATAGAAATTAATATACTATAGTATTTTAATGCTAATAATACTATATATGATATAAATAAAAGCTATTGACCAATAAAAATAGAATAGGAGAGGGATAATTTACGAGTTGAAGGCTTTACCTGGGGATGGGTTGACGCTTTTTGATTTCACTGATCAAGGGAAGCCAGCTACTGCTAATTTCCATACCATTGTCTCTGTTCAGATTATGAGGATGCTTAATAATCTCAAGGGCTTCTCTGATCTTTCGTCTTTGATGCTGCTCTTCCCTTGCTATAATTGATGCGTTTTCCAAGCAAATATGGTGCTTAGTCTTCGAGGAGTGTTCTGTCAAGGCTGAGGTACGAGATCTTCCATTCCTAATAATATTAGCATTAAAGAATACGCAGCTAATAATAAACATAATGAGTTACCCGTTTCAGATCAAAATTCCATGAAAAGCATTAAAAATTGCACAGGTAATATTACGCTTGAAGGGTTACACGTTTCAGATTTAAATTCAATAATAGACAATGGTGTCAAAGCCCAGAACATTGGCAAGATCGACAACGGAATAAGCGTGAGCTATTGTCAAAATTTAAAGAACGAATGCATTAGAGACTGTGCAGGGAACATTAAAAACCTAGCTGTTAGTTCTGGTAGTGTAAACATTGAAAATTGCGCAAATAATCCAATAAGAAACTGCGCAGGTTATACTCCTGTATCAATGGCAAACAGCGCAGGTAGTACTCCAAAATTGAAGGCAAACAACGCTGTTAGTTCTAGTAATGTAAGCATTGAAAATTACGCAGATAATTTCATAAGAAACTACGTAGGTTATACTCCAGTATCGATGGCAAACAGCGCAGGTAGTACTCCGGAATTGATGGTAAACAGCGCATGTATTATTCCAGAATCAAGGGTAAACAGCGTTAGTGACTGCGCAGGTATTCCAAAGAAAAAATGTGCAGGTAATACTCCAGATACAATGGAAGACTGCGTAGCTATCATTAAACATAAAAGGTTGCCCAGACCAGACCTGATGAATAACAACGGCACTAATAATGACAACACAGTGGTCAAGGCGCAAGACCATGGCGCTGATATTAGGAATGGAAGATCTTGTACCTCAGCCTTGGCAGAACACTCCTCGAAGACTAATCACTATATTTGCCTGGAAAACGCATCAATTATCGCAAGGGAAGAGCAGCATCAGAGACTAAAGATCAGAGAAGCCCTTGAGATTATTAAGCATCCTCATAATCTGAACAGAGACAATGGTATGGAAATTAGCAGTAGCTGGCTTCCCTTGATCAGTGAAATCAAAAAGCGTCAACCCATCCCCAGGTAAAGCCTTCAGCTGGTAAATTATCCCTCTCCTATTCTATTTTTATTGGCCAGTAGCTTTTATTTATATCATATATAGTATTATTAGCATTAAAATACTATAGTATATTAATTTCTATATAGCTATTAATTAATATATTTTAATTATTATATTAATTAAATATAAATATGAATTATTTATATTTGTTAATATGATTGGGTATAAATATATTAATTTAGTTTATATAGAAATTAATATATATTGCCCTAGGTTTTTGATTAGAATTAATTTATTATCCATTTATTTTATAGAAATAGCCTCTTTAATATAATACTTAACACTTTAATGCTATAATACATTAATTTCTATATAATTATTAATTAATATATTAATCATTATATTAATCAATTATAAATATTTATTATTTATAATTGTTAATATAAATTAGTTTAATATATTAAATTAATTTATATAGAAATTTAATACATTTTAGTTCAATCAATCAATTTACTAATGTTAGTTTGAGTTCTATCCTTTTTATTCAATAGGTTTTAAACCTAGATATAAACTTTCCAAAAAAAAAAAAAAAAAAAAAAAAAAAAAATTTAAAATAAAGTAATTTATTAAAATTAAAATTAAAATAATAGAAATAAAATTTTTTGTTTCTAGCCAACAGTGGGTTATTCCTTGAGATTTGTCCTCATTAGTATTTATTCTATCTGAAGTGCTCTTCTTTATCATCATTCTTTAACCCTGAAGATGGATCCCATTTGGGATTTGAAACGTTGGTGTAAAAATGTTCATACTGTGGATTCTCCAGTTCCTGATTCACAAGATAAAAACCACAGATCTCTTAAATCCAATAATTAAAATAATATTAATTATTGTTCTATTATTTAAACTAGATTATTTAGATTAGACATGAAAAGGGGACTATTTATACTAATATTTAACGTGTATAATTAGTAACAGTATGGATTTAATATTAATTATAATTAGTTATTATTATATTTTTGTTAATATAAAAGTATTATTCTTATTATTAATGGTTAGGTTATCTAATGGGAACATATATTAATAGATCTAGGGATGTTAGTACTTGTAAGGATTAATTGTATTAATATAATAGTGTTATAATAATAGTATTATTATTAAAGGTTTGTGTAACTAATTAACATAAATTTATAAGTAAAGTTTTCTAATGGGAATATCAACTTGCTATTTAAATATTAGATAATTTCACCCATTTAGATAGTCATGAAAAGGACTATAGCATAAATAAAATAAACCAAGGGAGATTTCCAAATAGGAAAAAGCAATTACGGCTAAACAAAGCAGGTTAAGGGATAACAAGGGGGGGGGGGGGAATTAAAAAAATCAAGAATGAGTTATTAATAGAGGAGGAGAGGAAGGGGAAGAAACGACTAGGAAGAGAGGGTAGGAATCCAGCAACTACTTATCTTCCAGCCGCCATCTCTATTGAGATTGCTTGGCATTCTTTCAATCTCAATTGCCTCCCTAAATTTTCGGTGATGGAACTGTGCAACCCTTGCAATAGCATTGGCCTCCTTAATACAAACATGATGTTTGGTCTTCTCTGCATGCTCCACTAGTGCGGAAGACTTGGTTCTCCCATGTTTGAGGTTAGCTACGTGCTCATTAAGCCTTTGATTAATAGAGCGTCCTGTCTCACCAATATAGGGGGTCCCACAGGAATAAGGAATAATATAGACACCCTTCATGTCCTTAGGGTCGATAGGATCCTTCACTGACCAGAGGGATTTATGAATGGTGTTGAGGGGTCTAAAGGTTAAGGGAATATTATGCTTCTTAAGAATCTGAGCAATATTATCGGTGGTCCCTTGGACAAAATGTAGATGGACCCCTGGGACTCGTTCTTTAGGATCTTTTTTAACAATCGAATTTCTGGAAGCCTTAAGGAAAGCCTTCTGACCAAGGTGTCTACTATAATCCTTCTCAACAAAGACATTAAGGAGATGGGAGTTCTCTTTATCGAAGCTCTTTTCATCAAAGATCCTTAGGGAACGAGTAGCGAGGGCACTGAGAACGCCCAACTTTTGAGTCGGGAAATGATGGGAACTGGCATGAAGATATTGCTCAAAAGTTCCCATCATTTCCTAGCTCAAAAGTTGGGTGTTCTCAGCACCCTCGCTACTTGTGCCCTAAGGATATCTGCTGAAAAGAGATTCAATAAAGAGAAATCCCATCTCCTTAATGTCTTTGTTGAGAACGGTTATAGTAGACACCTTGGTCAGAAGGCTTTCCTTAAGGCTTCCAAAAATTCGGTTGTTAAAAAATAACCTAAAGAACGAGTCATAGGGGTCAATCTACCTTTTGTCCAAGGGACCACTGATAAGATTGCTTGGATTCTTAAGAAGCATAATATTCCCTCAACCTTTAGACCCCTCAACACCATTCGTAAATCCCTCTACTCAGTGAAGGATCCTATTGACCCTAAGGATATGAAGGGTGTCTATATTATTCCTTGTTCCTATGGGACCCCCTATATTGGTGAGACGGGACGCTTTATTAATCAAAGGATTAATGACCACGCAGATGACCTAGAACGTGGGAGAACCAAGTCTTCCGCACTAGCGGAGCATACAGAGAAGACCAAACATCATGTTTGTATTGAGGAGGCCAAGGTTATTGTGAGGGTTGCGTAGTCCATCACTGAACATTTAGGGAGGCAGTTGAGATTGAAAGAAGGCCAAGCAATCTCAATAGAGATGACTATTGGAAGATCAGTAGTTGCTGGATCCCTGCCCTCTCTTCCTAGTCATTTCTTCCCCTCCGTCCCCTCCTCTATTAATAAATTATTCTTGATTTTTTTCCCCCTTGTTATCCCTTAACTTGCTTTCTTTAGCCATAATTCCTTTTTCCTCTTTGGAAATATCCCTTGGTTTATTTTATTTAAGAGATAGTCCTTTTCATGACTATCTAAATGGGTGAAATTATCTAATATTTAAATAGCAAGTTGATATTGCCATTAGAGAACTTTACTTATAAACTTATATATATTATTTACACAAACCTTTAATAATAATACTATTATTATAACACTATTATATTAATACAATTAACCCTTACAAGTACTAACATCCTTAGATCTATTAATACATGTTCCCATTAGTTAACGTAACCATTGATAATAAGAATAATACTTTTATTATAACAAAAATATAATAATAACTAATTATAATTAATATTAAATCCATACTGTTACTAATTATAGACGTTAAATATTAGTATAAATTTTCCCCTTTTCATGTCTAATCTGAATAATCTAGTTTAAATAATATAACAATAATTAATATTATTTTAATTACTATTAAATTCCTCACTAATATCCCTGGATCTATTAACACTAATTCCCATTAGATAGGCTTTATTGTTAAATTTATATTAATTATTTACAGAAGGCATTAATAAGAAGATTAATGCTATAACGTTATTATAATAATAATATATCATTAATTATTAGTTTAGTTAAAATTAAGTCCTTTTAATTACTAATAGTTATTATATGTTAACATTTCAATCAAAATTATGGTAAATATTCCCTAAATGTAATATTTCTGACCCAAAATTACTTAAAATAACACATGATAAATATTAAAATAATATTCATTTTAACAGAATATTATTATTGTAGTTAAACAATGTAAATAGTCAAATCTAGCCGTTTCTTGGTCAATTATAGCCATTTGTCGAGTCTTACCTAATATAGCTGTTTTTTTCAATCAAACCTAGCCATTGGATGATTTTCTCTACCTATTTAATTTGTAGCCATGATCTGATTCTTCAACTTGTCTTGACGATGAACCACACTCGTTGGTTCGAAACGTGTCGACAAATGTATTATCATGTGATTTACACTGAAAAACTTTTTCTCATAAAAAACGATATGCTCAATAAATATTGAAATTTTTAAGTTTTCCATCTCTAACATCTCATTTATATTGAAGATGCAATGTGATCCCTTGACAACATGTTCCATGGAGAGAGGAGCCCATATCTCTCTTATTTACTACAATGACTTTTCCATGGTGCTTGAATGTCTTTTAGGTCTTGCAATACAATCTTTAATGAAAGTTATAAATGGGCTTGAAATCACTGATGTAGTTCCCAAAAATGTGACAAAAATACTGAACAAGATTCACTCACATCATGAGAATCAAAATTATCTCGGACTGGACCTGCATATGAAGTCCTGCCAGTGAAACCTTATTTTTTAATTTGACTGGCTTTTTAATAATTTCTGGCTTTTCCACTTCACAAAGTGGATCAGAATATAGAGGATCAAGATCGGTCTTTGCTTTCTGAAACCAGTTTAAAATTATTAATTTGAATGCAAAATGCCTCAAAGTTGTAACATATTATAAATGTTGTATACTGATTTCTCTCAATAGACAATAAATGCAGGGTAAAAGGATAGCCACACTTGACATAAAGAACCAAAATCAGCTATCTAAACCTCATAGAGTTAGCGGGGATGCATGCAACATGTAGAAGCACCAAGATGCATGGCACCTAAAGTAAAGCGAATCAGTAATGCTCTTAACACATTTAAAATCAACCATTTAATGTTGAATGAACTGAAAAGAAATCTGGCTTACATATATTAGTTGTCATTTTGGCAACTCTTATGCCCAGTAAAATCTGATCAAGCTAGACTTGACCAAACGTTATTATGTCCAGACATCAGATTCAACAGGTTGAAATGAAACCCTTTTAAAATTTTCTATTCAAATAGCAGTAAGGTGGTGGCTATACTCTGTCATCATTTCTATGAGAAAACATAAGCATCTTCAAGAACTACATATTAAATCTACCATTGAACCTTAAGTTGTGTAGCATAGCTACAAATTGGACTTTTGTCATTGTGGCCAATTCTAGGTGTATGGCACACGTTTTAAGTTGGTGGTTGCACTGTGTCACAATTCTATGAGGAAATATAAGGTTCTTCAAGACTGATGTATTAAATGAACTATTGAACCTTAATCTACAAATTGGACTTTCCCATTATGACCAATGCTAACTGTATGATATATATTCTTATACTTTCTTCTATTGATTACACTTGTCATGAAGACAAAGATAAAGTGTGTTCGGTTGGAACTCTTATTTGTCAAACAGGCTTCATGGTTCGCATGAAAATATCATTGTTATGCAAATCGAAAATCAACCACAGGTCAAAAGTGCAAAGACATCTTTTCTTGTGCCATTTTGTTAAATATAAATAAATCAATTTCATTCTGCTATTGGCCATTTTTTTCACTTTCTGATGTAATATTCTCTGATTTTTCATAGAGTAATGTAGGAAAAAATATCCTTGTTTTTCACGACTTTTGTTATTTTATTTGTTACTAGCTCATCTAAGCTGCCTGATTCTATTGGCACTTGAATTTGGAGATTTGATATGTAGACACTTAGGCATGGCCTTTCTATTCTGTATCTTCTTTATGACCTTTCTTTCTGAAAAAGCACACAAAGTGACATAATTTAGTTTGAAAGGGGTTAACTCATGTCATTGATGTGTCCTTGTAAAGTACTAAGATACCATACACATCATGTTGTTGATTGTGCAGATAAGGGAAGTGTGTTAAGTAAATCACAAATCAAAATATGGACCGAAGAAACTGGCCCTAGAGAAAAAGATCATCAGAAAAGGTAAGTGTCATGGCAGAGCAAGGAGAAACAATCAAGGAAAATTTTAAGGATAGAAATTTTTCTTGAAGTTTAGAAACATTGGCGAATCTCACTAATCCCTAATATGCAAACTATAAAATGTTTATTGATAGAAATGTAAAATTATTCAAATTTATAATGATTTTATATATAACCTCTATATAATGTTGGCGATTTTTAAGGTAAAATAATTTTATATTCTAAAATTTGGGCGAATCATATTTTATAAAATTAGAAATTAGCGAATCTTTTTTGTGGAAAAATCATGGAAAATTAGCCCACTGGGCGAACATTAGCCCCTAAAATTTTCCATGGAAACAATGCTAGGTCCTCCATTATCACCAGCACAAGGAATTATATCATCTCCAACACGAGCGCTATCTCTATCTCTATCACCAACACCAACACTAACACAAACACATGAAGAACAGGTACATTCATTCTACCAGTGAAATAATAAATGAACTTCTTTTTTTAATTGGATAGGTCATTGAATGTTATAAAGAAAATACTCTTTTGGTGTAGTTATTTTGCTTCTAAAGTTGTCCTTGTTCCAATATTTGGTTGGAACTCTGGAATTCTGGGTGCTATAACTGTTCTGTATCAGGAAGGATTCTAATGTACCATATGAAATTAGATAATATTGAAGCAATAGTAAGATATACGAGTTAAATAAAGATCACACTAAAGTGAAAATATATGCTCCTTGCCAATGGTTTTGTTGTGCATAAGATTTTGTATGTCTGAACTTTGTGTTTGTTTTTTCAGCTTGATCCTTTTTGTTTCTGGAAATGCTACTTACAGTTGTCCTTCAGCCAAGTGGCTATGCTACAAGGCATGAAAATCATCTAGGACCTATACCCACCCATATCTAAACCCACTCGAGGGTTTTAAACCCGGGTTTTGGTGTTAATACAAGCCTAATCACTTTGCTCTAGCTGCTAGACCACACACGTATGTGCTTCATCTTACTCTTTACCAACTTCACAATCAATAAATGAATTATATTCATTCCTGAAAATCATGGAGGATTAGAAGTGTTGTTGATACATTGTTATATTGTAATATGACTTTAGGAATAAAAAGGAAAACTGGAAATGGCAAGAAACGGGCTTCCGAAACCTACAATGGGTGGGGTCCACTATGGGATCGAAACTTGGAGTAGACATCTGTGGGTAATGGTGAGAAAGAGGGAAACCATAGGAGATAGGGAGAAAGAGAGGGTCCATCAGAGCATCAATTTTTTTAACATAAATTAAGAAAATTAAGTCATATATCATTCACACATAAAGCAATAAATAAAGTTATAACTTGATGACTGTATAATGAATTAACTTTTCATTGCTAAATTTAAAAGTTGAGAATACTGCATCAAAATTTAATGAAGACATAAAGAGAACATTGAAAACTTATCATTAACAAATTCTATTGCAAAGAACCAACTGTTAGAACTTTTGTCACAAGCTACATCAGAAAATGGTGAAAATGTATTGCTCACTAGAGAAGAAGTCAATATTCTTTTGTATAAGTAGTTTCCTTTGATCAGATTTGAGCTATAAGATAGTTATTCATTTGAGGAAGTCTTGAATTATATTATGAAACTCCAAAATTATTTTGAACAAAAGAAGACAAGGTATTCAGCTGCATTGTTGGCAAGGAACAACACAAGTGATCATTCAAGTCTGAGCTCAGCTATTACTGAAAAGTGGATATTTGAGCCTTTTGAAATAGCTAGAGCATTTGGTCACATGACTAGTGTTGATGCTTTGAAGTGCCTACTAAAAGAACCTATGCTATCAAATCTGGAGGAGTGGTCACATTGGGATCATATTTTTTCTCCTACACTTGGTCCAATTTTGAACTGGATGGACAAAGAAGGGAACAGTAACAGTTTGCTTTGTCTTGTATTAAGGAGTGGAAAAGGAGTCTCCATTGATGGTTCGGAAACAATGGAAGGCTTCTTGACTGCTCCAATGAAGTGCTCTGCAAAGAAAACCATGATCAAGTAGCAAACTACGATTTTTTTAATCTTATCATCTAACCGCCGAGATAAACAGTTTTCAATTATTTGCAACCCATAATTCTTTAGTGACACATGGTTTACCATGCACATAGTCCTGGAATTCAGCAAAAGAAAATGTTGATTGAAGTTACAATACATAGATGAAGCACTAATTGGTGTTGCCTATTGATTACAAAGCCCAATAAATTACCTTGTCTATTAATACTACATTGATAGGGAATTATTCTTTCTATACTTATTTGCAAGAGTTGTGTACCTATAATTGATTAGAGGTTTAGTGGGTTTTGGTTCTTCCAACCTGTAGCAATTAGGGTATAATGAGTAGTGAACTGGGATTGTTGTTTGGTTAGATTAGCAGGTCCAGTTGGGTTAATGTTGAGATCAACAATTTTTATGTTCTTTGGATGAGGCATATCAAACTTGTATACCTTGAAAATATACATCAAATTCCATGCAATAAGTCTTATTTTCAATGAGAAATTTCTAATGCACAAATGGTTGGTGATCTACTTGAATTCGTTGTTGTAGATTTTGTTAATTCAATTTACCTGATTCGTTTGTGAACTCTGTGAAATCTGTATGACCTTATGCAAAGAAATACTGGTCTTTCTAAGTTTGCAAAAGCTTTTTGTAGTTGGTTGGTTTGCTAATAGGAATCATGGAAGTAGTTTTATAAGGCTATTTTTATTTTGTGTAGAATGGACACTCTTCAGATACACATGCCACAAACGGGTGCAGATGGAATGAATGAACTGAAAAATATTGCTTTGTGGTTTTAGGAGAAGATTTATACAGTCGCTATAAGTCAGGTGTGCTACTTTTCACATTGGAATTGTTGTGATAGTTAGTTTTCGTTTGAGGATAGTCCATTTTATCAAATTTTGTTATCATGAAACGATACCTGATGAACTACTTTCTTCAAATTTGAACCGAGAGAATATTTCATAAATATCCTATGTATGAATATCACCATGTAAATATATCTCCTTTCATACGATGTCAAATGCCATTGCCATTTGAATACATATTGACATTTCACAGTGGAATATCTATGGAGTCTTCGTTCGTTTTCAAAGCCAAAACAAGTGATGTGGGGTGTGTTGCGAGGTTGGAGGTTTGAATTTCTGTCAAGTAGCACCGTCAGTTAGTCAATGTTGTGGAAGAATTTATGTTTGCATGTCTCGGTTTTTTATTTTAAAGGAGGATTGCAGATCATATTGGGGTTTATTTCTTAATTGGATGATGCTTATTGTTTGGAACAACACTTCATTTCGCAGCCGCTAAGGCAGAGCAGGTGCTAATGGAAAATAAGGTAGATTTTAAGGAGGATTTTGGGTTGAACGGTTCTGCTTCTGCAAATTCAGGTTATTTTATTTGTTTGGTTATTTAAAATTTTCCTTTAAGTTTGCTACAAGATCCTATGCGATAGAGGCTTTTTTTTCTTTATCATTGATGAAAGACTTCATTTTGAATTTGTTGGAGTGATCCAATGCCAAAATATATGTCATTTTAAATAATTGTGAAATTTTATATCTGTTGCGACACATAAGATCCTAGATTGATATCTATAAAACCATTTTTGTTGATTGTAGAGAGTGAAACAAAAATAGAGTTGTCTTCAGTCTATAATACAAAATATGAAGAAAAATCTTAGAATCCAAATCTTGTGACCCCAAAGGTAAGTAAATTCGCTGCATACATATCACTTCGTTTTTCGTACAGCTCCATACATCCATTTCCTATGATATGTGCACTTGTTTTTGCCTTTGTTTCCTCATTACTGTGGAAGAGTCAGACCTTTTTTTTTCACTGGTAACTTGGATACCATGGAAAATAAATGATCTGCATCCTCCCAAGAGGGTTTCTTTGCATCCACTTACCAGCTCTATATTAAATCAAATGCATATCATTTGGGAAACTATTTTATATTAATCAAGAAATTTTTATCCGGGGTAAAAACTAGTGTTTTACGTTCCTTAGAGAGAGGGGATGAGCATCAACATAGATAATGACCAAAATCCAAAGTGGTGCTATGAGATATGCCACCAAGACTCCATGTGATGTTAGTACTGGACTAACAGAGGATACTATTACATCAACCCTAGGATTTCCCCCCCAAATCCTTCTACTAGATTGGAAAACCTCATGCAGGTAGTGCCTTATAAACCACCTCTATCTCATAGTTGTTACTCACACTCACAATTAGTAGGAGTACTAATGTGAAATATAATTATAATCACAGGATATACCAATGCATTACTAAGACTTGCAATTTTTGTGGACATCACCTAGATCACAACCATAAACCAGGGAGAGAGACAAAGATGACTCAGTAAAAGTTTCCTTATCATGCATGTGCAAGGATATTTCTAGGAGTGGATTTACAAAATTGAAAACTTGTTACTAGATCTTGCAATTAGCTTCTTCCCGAGATCATTCTATACAATACATTCTACTCATTCTATTCACCATTTTTTGCAATATATATCTCTCTCTCTCTCTCTCTCTCTCTCTCTCTCTCTCTATATATATATATATATATATATATATATATATATATATATATATATATATATATATATATATATATATATATATATATATATATATATAAGTTCGTCTGCTGAGACATGTCCACGGGATTGAACTTCTGATTACTTGGATACACAAGGGCTCTCCAACATACCTTTTGCCAATTGTGCTACCACCCCGCGGACTTTGCAGAATTTATACTGCAAATGGAACAACTTCACATTGTCAGGAGGAGATGTGAATCCAAAATGACTAGGTGCTAAATTTCCACTGTTTAAACTTTAAAGTCTTGATAGTTTATAGATATCATTTAGTTGAGTGAATTCTACTCACATTGTTCATACCTTGTCTCTAGTTGTTTTTGACGAAATTGATCTCCTGGCTTAAATACAAAACTTTATTCCCTCAGATGGCAGTGGTCATGATGTCAAGAAAAATGCGATGCAACATGGTAAATTTTGATAACCTTGCAGTTTACTAAACAGATTCATTGTCTGCACAAGGTTGATGTTTTATGTTTTAAATCTACAGTGAGGTTTTAACGAATAACTTAGACTTATACAATAGAAATATGAGTCTAAGAGCATGACCTGATGGGTTATGATGATGAGAAGATCCTTTAGGAGTAAAAAGCAACCAGTTGTCTGTATGATGGTAGACCATTCTATAGGAAAAACTTTAAAAAGAGCATTCCAGGATAGCTAGTATTCATTATTTAAAATGACTTATTCTCATGAAGGTCCTAGTAAAAGGTAAGTCAATGCAATTAGATTTTTTTCGACATAAAAGCTTCCTTTAACTAATAGTAAAATGTTATGTAGAGAGAGTTTAGAGAGACATTCATAGACCTTAAATTAAAGCAATTAATCACAAAAAATGCACCAGTGCACCACATTTCTTGATACACATAATTTCTTTTTTATCAGACCCCATGGAAATGGATCTAAGATGAATCCAATCATATGCACAATTTGTTAGGCAGTCTTCCAGGTATCTAAAGTTGTTCTGTATCAAGGATCTGTTTCCTGACTAGGTCAGTTAAGGGAGATGGATTTGATATGAATCATGTAAGTCTTATCGATGTGTAAATAATGGATGCAATGACTAGTTTAGCCCAGTAGAAGATCATGATGCTAAGTCTGTTGTGTGCTGAAATGAGAATTCACAACATAATTCACAAATTTTGTAGCACTGCTTCAAATCCTATGTGAGAACCAACATGTCCACTATAAGTCTAGATTCAAAGCTTGGACGTAGATAAAAAGGATGGGTTATTAACATAAATAATAGAAGTTAGCCATCCTCAAATGCTATGAGGTAGGTGGAAGGTCCATCTATCTCAAAGTCAAATTCATTTGCAGCTCACATCTGTTACTGTTACAAAACAAACTGAATGATTTCTCAACTGGAAATCTTCTAAGAGTGATACCATAAGTATTTCAATCTTCTTGTTTATGATTGTTAAAACAAATTTTGTAGTAGGTCATGAAAACCATTGAGGATAGCCAACCTGGTGGCCAAAGTAAGCAAAATGAGGGGAATTTTTTTCTATTATGTGGCCTACCTTAGTATAGTGAAGGAGATAAGCATATTCCTTTACAAACCACCACATAGTGACTTACAATCAATCTCCACATGAACCAAGATCTTCGAGAGAGAGAGAGTTTGAAGAGGAATTTATAAACCTTATTCAAGAAGTTAGTAACGACAAATGCACCAAATTTCTTGATACATAGAGTCTCTCTTTCTGACCAAATTCCACATAAATGGATATGAGATGAAGTTGTCACACACACAATTGATCAGGCAGTCTTATAGGTTATTAAAACTAATCTGTATTGAGGATGTGATTCCTGATCAGATATGATGGAGGAGATACATTTGATATGAATTCTGTGTGCCTTTGTTTGCATAATTTTTACACTAGAGCAAAGGAACTATTGTCCCATAGATCCAGCATTAGTATCTGCCAGATTGTTGATATAATGCTAAACAAGTCTCCGCTAGATCTCTAGGCACATGACCTCTCACATAGAATATAAACAAAGGAAGGAATCGAATATGCACCTGGTTTCCCTCGCCTGCTGGTGTAGACTAATGACTCGATTCAACTGCCAAAAATATTTCTCTTCATCTAGAGATCTTGCAGCAACGCTTGTAATCTATCACCTACGTACATACTACAATCATAGACAAACACGGAAAATCCTTTACCCCTAATAGAAGGAAAATAAGTGTACATAAGAGAATCAATTCATAACAATCTATATAAATGTATATCAAAGAAAGTAAAATCACCTTGGAAGCAAAGTATTCCTCTCCAGTTTCTTGATCCTAACCCTTCCTTGACTCACATAGATTGGGCTCATTTATGTAACTGGGAAAGGTCTCTTGGTGACAATTCTTCACCATGACAGGACAATATGAAATCTCTCCTCATCTTCCATACTTCCACCCTTGAGAGGGTTTGGTTGTATATGCTCTTCCTATATCTGGGAGGATTTACTTGGTCACAGAGGGCTGAAAGGAGTTATGAAGTTTCTCTAATAATTGACCCTAAGCCAAAGTCATGACACCCTCACTTGAGCTGATCATCTTGGGAAAGCAAAAATATAGAACCTTGAGGCATCAATTCTCTGTGAACAAAGGCATCATGTGTAGTCTACAAATGCCATGACAAGATGTACACTGACATGGAGTGATGCTACACAGGCTGATAAGGGACAGGGAGAGATGGGTTATCTACATGAGAAAAAACAAGGGTGAAAGGGGATGCACTTTAGCTTGCAACTGTTGTGAGCTGAGCTCTGGTCTCTCTAAACACAATGAAGTGGAAAATAGGGTCATAAATCTTCCAAATATCTAATAAATGGATACAATGATAGTTTTATCCCAATATGAGAATCACAATAGATGACTCTTTTAGGTGTTGATAGGAAAACTCTTGACATAGTCATCGATGAGAGATGTGGGGTTAGGTGCTAGGTGTACCACATTAATCTGACATCCAATCTTAATTTCGTTACTAACACCAGCAATAAAACACATGGCATTCTTTGTAGTTTTTGATTGGCATTTTCATGGAATACTATTAACTTCTCAGGTTTACATCATAGTGAAGATGCCTCCCTCTTGTGTTTCTTTTGTTGCTAGGAATGTGATAATAAGTCATTTTCATTTCTCTCAGTTTTTACTTCTGGACTAAAGAGATGCATGGCTACATTTATTAGCATAGATACACATACAATATCCAAAATAAATGCAACAATTTTTTATATTAGACTAGATAAGGTATGACTAGGATATTGTGAAATATATACTAGTGCTATTTGGCTTAAGGGAGGGAGAGGATGGAATTATTTGGTCTAAAACGAATACTATGGAATGTATATTGCACAACTAGAATACAAGGTTAGTTTTGAGGAGGATGAAGGGGGTGAAAAGAAGTGGTGATGGAATTTATTATGGAAACTTAAAGGCCCTTTGAAAACTATGCTAATCATGGCTAGCACCATCAAAGGAATTACTAACTTGGGGAAATTGTTAGAAGAGGTTTTGATAAGGGCCTAGTAGATGCATACTCTGTAAAGATAGTGACAAAACTATTGATCATCTACTAGTGCACTGCCCTTGTAGTAAAGAACTTTGGAGTGAAGCTTTGAAATTGATAGACATGGAAGAAGAGTGGGTAGGGAATATTTTGTTTATCTTTTTAGATAAATGGTTAAACGATCAAGGTGTGAATGAGCACAAGGTGCTGCCTTGTACTGTAGCATGATCTCTTTGGTTGCCCAGAAATAAAATGATCTTTCAAATTAAGGAGACTATATATATATATGTCAGGTTTGTGAACAAATTAGTCTTGGTTATGGAGGGGTCTGGAAATCTAGCAGAATGAAGAGTCCTAGAACTTTGAAAAATCCAGAAATAGATAAAGCAGATGCATGTGGATATTTTGTTGGTGCATGTTAAGGGAATCCTGGAATTTGTGGAGTTGGCTGAATGATAATCATAGTTTTACATTTAAGTCTGTTGTGGGGGGTGGGGGACAAATAATAGGGATGAATTGTTTGCTCTCTCGCTATTAAGAATTTAATTTCTTGGATTTCAGGTCTTGGGGGATTCTAAGCTCATCATGGATTGGGAAAATGGAAAAACTAAAATGGAAAACTTAATTCTTCTCCTGATCATGGAAAGAGTCAAACAAGTGAAAAGTTCATTTTTAAAATTCTCTTTTCAGCACATATATAGAGAGTTGAATGTTATGGATGATGATTCGATGAGTTACCCAAACAAGCTCTTAAGGCATGATAATGATCCTCTTCAGTAGAATAATATTAGCTCCTTACAGCAGAATGACATTAATCCTCAACAACAAAATAATATAAATGCTCTGCAACAACATCACCACCAGGCTCTAAAGCAGCAATAAATGATGCAAGCACAAGAAAAACAACTTAAGATACATCAGTAGTAGCATTTTCAACATCAGCAACAGCATCTCAAACAACAGCTTCAGCAACTTCAATAACAACGATTCCAACAGTTACAATAGAAAAAGCAACAACAAGCTTCTCAGTTGCAGGCAGAGCTTCATGCACAACAAATGCTGCAACTTCAACAAATTAATGAGTTGAGTAATGAATCAATGGAAAAATATTCTGTTGTTAAACAAACATTTATACAAAAACATCATATATTAAGTCAGTGTTCAGTTTATCACTAGAAGCAACTTAAGATAGGGTCAACACTTTCTGTTTCTTCACCTCAACTTCTCTAGGCTGCTTCTCCACAAGTCTCTCAACAATCCTCCCCACAGGTAGATCAACAAAGTTTAGTAGCATCTTCACTTCAAGTTCCTAAAGCAACTCCCATGCAACCTGCAACCTCACCATTTATAGCACCTCCACCCTCTGCTCTCCCAGCTCCGTCGCCTCACATAGAAGACACTGAGAAGTAGTCTTCTACCATTTCTTCAATTTCAAATGCTAGAAGTGCTAAGCGATTTCAGCAGACAACTCCTGGACTAAATCATGATCAGTCTCTAGCTATTGGTACACCTGGAATTTCTACTTCACCACTATTAGCTAATTTTTCTCCTAGCCCAACTACGAATACAATCAACCAAGATGGACACCGAACTGTTTCATCTGGATTCCTGGTGGGAGGCAAGTCAAGCACAACAGAACCCCCATTGGAGCACTTGGTAAAAGTGGTATGCAGGTGTGAACTCATTTTCTCAGATTATATATGGAAGGATAGTTATTTTATTTTTCCACATTATTTTAGAAATTGATCATAAAAGGTCTATTTATTGTTACTTTTTGTTTCCACATTAATAGTGCAAGCTACCTAACCTATGCAATTTTTAGGCTCCATGGATATGTTTCAGTTTTCCTTGACATTTTAGTATAGTTTGTGTTTACATCCTTTTGTTTTTTGAAAACAAAACAAGCATCATGCGTTTTTAAATTTTAATATATTGAAACTTGGAATTCTCCTTGGGTTTCATCGTTGGTGTAATAGAAACCCAACCAATATTATAAATTCCATGCTGAGACTTTTAATCAGCATTTCTATTATAGTAATTCA
The DNA here is from genome assembly GCA_031772625.1 of Pinus tabuliformis. Taxonomy (NCBI): domain Eukaryota; kingdom Viridiplantae; phylum Streptophyta; class Pinopsida; order Pinales; family Pinaceae; genus Pinus; species Pinus tabuliformis. The sequence goes on from CM062815.1 coordinate 130,604,789, forward strand.
TCGTGGTCTCTCCTAGATGTTGTAATGGCAATCCCGCGGTTATGTCTAGGGGGCAACAGTATCCTTTATCAATTTATAATGCATTATTGTTCCACAATGGCAATTATTATTCAATGGAAGCAAATTACATTGAAAACAGTGTAAAAATGCTCCAGTAACATAAGGGAACAATAAACTGGATGTAACATGCTATTGTTGGGGCTATTAGGTGATACATTCAAATGGTCACATTAGCAGTTAAAATTAATTATTTTATATAGTAATAGCATAAAAACTAGGAGATTGTTAGAAAACCTTAAGGAGCTTTGACCATTTTATTTATCAGTCCCAGGACTGATTATTAGTATTGTTTTCTTTTGAAAATATATCGTGGAGTCCATTAGACTGGTTCTCTGTTATATACTTGAGGATGAGTTGCAGGTGATTGCACTGTGTACATGCACCCTATAAAATAGTGATCAAGGAATGGTATTAGGAGTTTGTATTGTAACAATAATCCTGGTTGAAAAGCCCTCCAAATATATCATGTTTTGTTTAGAGTATTGGTTGTCTACTTTTTAGTTCGTTACCTTCCAGTTTATGTGTTGGTGGATTTGGTTTCTGTTACACTAAAAATTTTCACCTTGACTATTTGCAGTCAGTATGGCTCCATCAACTGTCATACTGTCCTCCTTGGCAAGTCTTATACCTCTGCTCCTCATGTCAAACTCCAAGAAAGAGAGAAAGTCCTTAAAAAGTCAATTAACTCTGGTTACGCAGTTTCTCTTAACCTTACCTGCGTGTACGCACCTCAAGTTCACAATACCTGCATACTTGTACGCTCTGTCTGTAAAGGGGTGGGTGCGTACTCCTGTAAAGGTCAAAAGGCGCGAGTTTTACTTCAAAAAAGTTACTTGTGGTCAAATCTAGAGCATTCTAGAAGATGGTTTGACGTGTATTGAGCGCCTCCAGATGGTTCATGCATCCCTATGAAAGAGGAACTTATCCCATCAAGAGGGGAGCTATCCCATTGAAAGAGGGTCTTATCCCATTGATGGTGGACCTGATTAACTTCCTCCAAAGCATTATAAATACAGGCATTGGGCCAGAGGGAGGGGAGGTTGAAAGCTGAACATTCCTAAGGGTAGATGCTGCTGAAATTAGGACTCCCTTATAGAGCTTGAGAGGAGAGATTCCCATCCTTTCTTAGCTTCATTTGGAAGTGGGTGAGCTGATCAAAGTAAAGGAGAACTCTTGCTAGACCCTGGGAGGGACCTGCACAACACCAAGGTGCTGGTTGTAATGGTTTCTTTTGTTTCCAATTAATACAATTACGTTCGTTTTTCTCAACAAGTTGTTATATATAATTTGTTTCATATACTCCTTGGTCTTTATGATGAATATGTTTTATTATATGAGTTATTCAGGTGCTATGTAATCGTTTGCTTGTTAGTGAATGCAGGTTTCAAAGAGAAGGAGGAGCTCATCTGGATCGGAGAGGCTTGGCTGTTACAAACAGCGTTGGACTAAAGGTATGCTTTAAACACCTGGTTGCTTGTATTTTAAATGCATGTTTAGGGAAAGATAGTGCTTGATTGTCTTGTTTGTCACTAGAAAGCCTTAGCTTCTAGGGAGGTCGGTTTTGTCTGCAAAATTGACAGTTTCCGCATGACAAAATGGCGACTCCGGTGGGGAATCCATGGATTTGATTGATTTCTCTTTTGATTGATACTTTGATTTGAGAAAAGTCAATTTCTTTCTGGTTTTTGGCTGATTGACTGTGAATTTGGGTGGAATAGCTTAGGGTTAAATTAGTTTTTATTTTTCTTGGTTTTGCTAGCAGTACGCACCCTCTGCGTTAAGCACAGTGCGTACCTGTACGCACTGCAGCTTTGTACACAGAGCGTGGCCGCACCTGTGCAAATAGGCTGCCTGCGTACCCTGTCAAAAGTTGAGAAAATTCCAATTTTTTCCTTTTTGCCTCTTAGATTTTGTTTATAATTTGTTTTTTGCTGCCCAGACCCATTGGTTACTTGTCAAAAGTTTTCATCTCAGCTTGTTTCATTAGTATCAAGGGTTTTAGTGAAATTCATAGAAGTTCTAGCCCTAGGTTTGATTTTTGCATTGGTCCTGTAGTGACTTTGGCTTTAGAAGTTGTAAAACCTTGGATATCCCTGGTCTTTTTAGTCTTCTTAGGAGTCGGACCTTTCATAAAATCCACCTTTGCGAGAAACCTACCTTTGTGTTGTCTCTTTGCGGAATTTCGAGAAAGCTTGTTGGTTAAGCTGTGAATTTCATTCTTAAGAAAAAGAACAAAAGATTTTGATTTTTGTTTTTGACTGGTTTATGATTCTGCATGAACTAGTCCTTGGTTGAATTGTAACTGAGTAAAACATCCTAGAATTATACTTTGTAGGCTTTTACCTCATTAGATTTGCTTTTAGGTGAATTTCTCTTAGATTTGCTTTAGGTAAAATTGATTTGATTTTCATAGATTTTTTAAAGTTGATTTTTGTTAAGTAGTTTTACATGCTTTGTTAATATAGGAAAAAATACAAAAATCTCTTTTGAGAAAAAGTTTGTTTTAGTAGCATTTGAAGTCTTTGAAAAGAGAAAGGAATTTTCGTGAAATAATTAGTGTGGTCGTGTGTTGTATGCTTTGGAAAAGATAAAGAGATTGTTTCTTTGATTTTCATTGCCAAGAAAGTTGTCTTTATATCAATTTTGCATTCTCCAACTCTCTTAGCTAGGGAATTCATTGAAAAGGAAAGATAGTTTAAATCATCTTAGGTGCATCTTTTTAGTGGATTTGAGTCGAGTCTACACACCATCAATTTCATCTCCACTACCTTTTGTCCTAAAGAAAAGCCATAAAAATTAATGCCTAAAGTAAAATTAACTTAGTAAATTTTTATTTACTAGGGCTCTGAAACACCAATATAGATCAGGCTAGTGTCTTGGAGTAGGAGAGTAATTAACTCTCCAAGACAGCAAAACCAAACAAGTAGCTCATCTTGTGGTAGGATAAATCCAATAGTTACATTTATGCTCTGGGAAAGCTCCTCTTAAAGGAGAAGCACGAGATCGTGTCCGAACCAGTGAGGGAATCAATCCTCCTTCATTGGGAATGACGCCAGATATGCACGTACTACAAACGGTAAACCTCGGATTAACCATTGTCGAGGAGCCTAGGGTCACTTGTCGGTAAACCTTGGATTATTGTCAAGGAGCCGGCAAGGGGATTGAGCTTGTTACCCTGCCCTTGCGTGCTATCGGATCGTAGACTGTTCCCCCAGGTATATTTGTTGCTGTTGGTGACCCTAGTGACCATTATCTTTAGGGTTCTACCCAAGGTGACGGTGGAGGGAAGATCCCACTGTACCTGGAGCAGACATCGGCTAGACTCACTTGGATTTTTTGGGGGGTTCACTTCACTCGAGACAGTTAAAGTGGAGGAACTTGTGCCGGTCTATTCATTAAGCACGTTGTCGGGGTAACTGTTCCAACCGCCACTTCTGTACTGAATTTGGCGATGTTGGATTTCATCACCAACTAGTGTTTTCGGTCCAGAAGGTTACTGTTTGTGTATGGTTTGACACCATAGATTCTTTAGGCGTGTGATTTGAATTTGTTTGGTTATTTAGAGACTTTAGGCGGTTTTCTTTGAGATTTTACTTTGTTTGCGTGTGCAGTAGTTCAAAGTTTTTAACTGTGGCTGAATTACCGCGACAGTCCCGTAGACTTCAGGGCCAGTCTCCTGAGATTGTAACCGTGGCCGATTTGTTGAGGAAGTCCCGTAGACTTTGGGGCCAACCTCCTGAGGACATCCCGGGTCATTACGAAGGTTTGAAAGTCCTTGTAACTCCTAGTGGCAGTAAAGTAGGTTCACCTGAAGAAGGAGAGTCTTCGTTGGTAGTTCATCCTGATTACCAAAGTCTAGAAACAGGTTATAATCCTGAAGCTATTGCAGTTTCCGAGTTTGCTGGTAGTTTTTCATCTACTAGTGATATAGGTGAAGAACCTGAGATATCTGAACCTATTACTCCAACTTCTAGTGCTCCTGATTCACCTAGGGTAGAAAGAGTCATCACCGAAAACCTTCCTTCTGGTTTGATAGCTATTGAAGAACTTGCTCCAGAAGAAGAAATAGGTGTCCCTATCCTTGAAAATCAACCTACTATTGATCTAAGGGAGCGTGAATCCATTTTTTGTAGTCCACCTAGAAGTACTACTTGGTATCTTTCTTTAACTAATTATTTGGACAACTCAGGGTTAAGTTTTTCTCCACCTCGTGCTCCTTATCCACCTGGAGGTATTTATACTCCTGTAAATATGTCAGGTCAGTCGTCCATGTTTACTCAATCGCCTGAATCTTTTTTGTATGGCGGTCCTTCTGTTCCCTCTGGGTATCAGTCACTTTCTGGTACTTTTGTGGGAGCATCTCCTCAACCCATTGAACATGGGTTATTAATTGGAAACAATGGTAATAAACCGTTGGGCGTAGGAGACATTTGCATGATGTCAGGTTCAATTCCCAGTTCTCAACCTCAAGGTGGTCAGTTACCGCCTGGGAGGCAGCCTCAATTAACGCCTGGGGGGCAACCTCAAGGTACACAAATTGCGTCTGGGGGGCAACCTCAAGGACAGTATGTACCTGTGGTGCAGTACATTCCTCAAGATCAACCCCAGCCTCAATATGTACCCCAAGGTCAACCTCAGTATCAATTTATACCTCAAGGTCAACCGCAGTATCAATACTTATCTCAAGGGTATCTACCCCAAGGTCAGTACTCGAGTCAAGGTTACCAACCACCCCAAGGTCAATCTTATGTTCAAGGTACGGGAAATGTACCTTTCAATTATCAATCCTACCCTCAATCCGGTTATGGATCTCAATATCCTCAACCTGTTATGGGTCAATACCCCGAAATGAACATAGTGTGGGATCCATCGCAAGTTCAACAGGTATTGCAGCCAAGTGTACAGTTGTCATCTCAAACTGGACAACCCTTAGTTTCTGGTTCACCCCAGCAACCAGTCTAGTCTAATGTTCAAACTTCTGTACCTTCGTAGTTTCTCAATCTGGGCCTATTGCACCTAGTATTCCATCTCAAACGACATATTGCAACCACCGCAACATCTGTTCAATCTACCCCACTTACTTCTAGAGTATCGACATCTCCGGTTTCTACTGTCTCTGTAACTACTCCTCAGACATCTTTACCATCGTCTGGATCCACGATTCAAACTACGGTTCAGATGCCTGTAGGACAACCTGGTTTAAGTACGGTTATCACAAGTCAACCATAATTCACTTATCAACCGTACCAAGGACAGTAGCAATACGGTCCTGCTGTCCAGCAGCCAGTTTACCAGTATCAACTATATCCTGGGTACACTTATCAACAATCACAACAACCCCAGTACGGTCTGGTTAATCCTGGTTTTCCGGGAGGATACAATATCCCGAACGCGATTCCTATTCCAAGTTATCCTGGATATCCTCCTCCTCCTGGGACTGGTCTCGTGACCCAGAGCTTTAGGGATCCTAATCGACAGTTACCGTTTATTGCAACTTTGGATTTACCAGACTTGTCGTGCCTAACGAACGATCCAATAAATTATCTTCTGTTTTGGCCGCCAATGCCAAATAAGTTGCCCAGTGACATACCCAAGTTCGAAGGTAAGTCTGGAGAGGACCCGTCGAATCATGTGATGACTTACCACCTCTGGTGTGCCTCTAATTCCATCTCTGATGATTTGATCCGCTTACAACTTTTCCAGTGTACTCTCATTGGTCTCGCGGCCAAGTGGTACATTGCGTTACCACGGGCCTCTTTTTATAATTTTAGCTAGTTAGCTACTTCGAATTTAACTCATTTTCAGTTGCCGATCAGATATGATAATGGTATGGAGTTACTAACTTCGTTAAAGAAATCGACCTCCACTTATATTTCCGATCATATTCATGAATGAAGACGTCGAAGGTGGTTAGTGAAAGTTTTTATTCCGGATCAAATCTTAGCTGAATGGTTAGTTAAATCATTGTTACCGAAGATTACTGAAGACGTAGCTAAGGCCGAAGTAGTTACTGAGGAGCAAGTGATTTCTCAAGCGCAGTACCTTGACTTAGTTTACACACAGTCAGGTACGTTACACGAAAAGATCCCAGATCTTCCTAAGTTAAATCAAATTGTTGCTGCTCCTTTGGGGTCTCATGCCGCTGATGGCATGATTGGTACGGTGAATACTAAAAGTAAGAAGAAATCCTCAAAGAATTCTTCTCCTATTATAACCTTACCAGACTCCCCGACAGGAGACTCTTCTGCTGAAGTTTCCGCCGATATTCACGCTGTAGAGTCATCTACGGCTAAATCAAAATCCGGTGGGAAAAAGAAAGGCAAGAAGAAGAAAAAACCAGACAAAACTCCAAAGGAGAAAACTGAAAAGTCAGAAACCAATGACGAAAAGCGAAAACCTCGTTATCCTTGTCTTATTTGTGAAGAGGATCATTTTACAAGAGATTACCCTCATCGGGCCGAGGTTGTGAAAATCGTCAAGGGTTCCCCAACTCCTGCTGTTTTGAAAGACCCATTTCCAAAGCAGGAGAGTAAGATGATAGGTTCTTCCTCGAGTGCCAGTGAAGAACCCATATTGATGATGTCTCATGTAAGGATTGCGACTCGATCACAAGATTATGGTAGTAAAAGTCCTGTTGATGGCAAAGAAGCAGAATCTTCTCATTCTAATCCATCAACCTCAGCTCTCGGTTCCGATCCACTACAGATCGAGAAACCTAACCCAAACTTAGTAATCAAACCGCCCGCCAAGGGTATACTTCGAAAGTTTGCTTTCAATCCACATGCGAAAGCGGCCCAGAATTATAACATTGTTGAGGACTTAGCTGTTTCACCCTCAGCAATGTCGGCTTTGGAAGTGCTGCAATCATGCCCAACACAACGCAAATTACTTTTGTCGGCTATAGGAGCTGTTGATGTTCAGGACCCGAACCTAATAATCTTTGATCTAGAAAATAGTACACCGCGTTTGCCTCATCAAATGGCTTTCCAGATCCCAGTGATAGTAAAAAACAAGCCTATTCATCAGACTGTAATTGATGAGGGAGCTTCCACGTGTATTATGTCGATACAGTGCTGGAGATCGCTTGGTTCTCCTTCACTAAATCAATCCCCGACAATTCTTAAGGCCTTTGATGGCCGTGGGTTTCATCCGTTTGGCATTCTACAGGATTTGCCTATAGGGGTTGAAGGAAAAACTGTTAGTCTAGATGTGGAGGTGGTTGATGCCCCTCTAGACTACAACCTTCTCTTGGGTCGCAGTTGGTCTTACGCTATGACAGCGGTCGTTTCATCGGTCTTCCGAGTAATAAAGTTTCCACATAATGGCAAGATCGTAACAATAGACCAACTGGCTTACTTTTCATCCGACCCATCCTCTTCAGAGAGTATTCAGCATGTCGGTAAAACGACTATCCCTTACAAGGATGTTGGAGTAGGATTAGTTAAAGATGCCGGTTTACTGGGAACTTTTCCTTTTCCTCCAATCAACGCATTGTCTTCGTTTGCATCCATTCATATGATTACATTAGACACCATTGTTTATGACGATCCTTGGATCGTTCCTTCTGAATCTGATATAGACTCCTTTGGTGATGCTATGCCTTTGAGTCCATATGAAATTGCCTATGAAGCCGTGCAGTCTTTTACCGACCCGAGTTCAACCAAAATCGACCAAATGAATGTGGTCTGTGAGGAATCACTTTTCACGTCAACCTCGAAGTTAATAGCGTTTCCCGAAGTTGTGTCATCTGACGAGCAACTTCGTGAAGTCCTGTGTGTAGACGATTTACCATGGGAAGATCTCCATCACAGATCTTTGTTTTTACCTGAGGATGATCGTTTTGAAAATGATTTCTCATCAATCTTTACAGTTGAATATGTCAAAGAAGCTCAGAATCCAATGAAACATCCTGATTCAGAGTTGAATTTGGGAAACATCTCTCGAACTATTCCCATTGACATTTCAGTCAAGCCTGGAATTGTTGAGAACATTCATATAGGTGCCTCGTGTTCAGATGACGAAATTCAGACATACAAGGCCTTATTTCAAGAATTCTGTGACGTGTTTGCCTGGTCCTATGAGGAAATTCCAGGAATTGATCTCGTGATTGTTGTCCATGAGATCAAGACTTACCCAGACGCTAAATCCGTCTGGCAACGTTTGCGTCAGATTCACCCATGAAAAGCGGCTGCAATTAAAGCAGAAGTTGAAAAGCTGTTGAAAGCAAGTTTCATTTATCCGATCCCGTTAACGGATTGGGTATCGAATATTGTTCCAGTTAACAAAAAACAGGGAACAATAAGAATATGCATCGATTATAGGGACATTAATCGAGCTTGTCCAAAGGACAACTACCCAACACCCTATATCGATCAAATAATTGACGATTATGCCGGCAGTGAAATATTTTCCTTTATGGATGGATTTTCCAGTTACAATCAAATCAATATTCTACCTGCCGATCAACCAAAAACGGCTTTCATTTGTCCATGGGGGACATTTGCTTATTGCAAATTACCTTTTGGGCTTAAGAATGTCGGAGCAACTTTTCAAAGGGCGATGTCTTATGCGTTTCATGACATCAAACACATTGTGCAACCGTATCTCGATGATTTGCCCACTCATTCATTACATCGAGCTGATCACCTTGTCCATTTATGAGCAATCTTCATGAGGTGTAGGCATTATCGTATTCGGTTGAACCCACACAAATGTGTCTTCTGTATAGAAGTGGGACGATTGCTGGGATTTGTAGTTTCAAAAGTCGGCATTCGCGTCGATCCCTCAAAGGTAGAAGCTATCATCAAATTGCCTCCTCCTTCGAGTCTTCGCCAACTCCAAAGTTTGCAGGGGAAAGCAAACTTTTTACGACGATTCATTCCTAACTACGCCGAGGTTACAAAGGGTTTTACCCGGTTGTTGAAACAGAACGCTCAATTCTCTTGGGATGAGATAGCTCAGAAATCTTTTGATGCACTCAAGCACGCGTTGACCCATGCACCGTTGCTGCATCCTCCCAACTACAACCAGGATTACTTTTTGTACCTCGCCGCCGCTCATTCCACCATTGGAATGGTCTTAGTACAGGAAGATGAATTCGGAACGGAACATGTGATATATTACCTTAGTCGGATGTTAAATCCAACTGAACTCAAATATTCACATGTGGAGAAATTGGCATTGGCAGCTATTCAAGCTGTCCAACGTTTTCGTCATTACATTTTACTCCGTAAAACTACAGTTATTTCGGATTGCAAACCTATGATCTACATTTTGACTAAACAATTGCTAGGGGGCAAGTACTCTAAATGGATCGTTATCCTGCAGGAGTTCGACTTGGAATTTGAAAAATCTAAGTCTAAGAAATCTTTAGTTTTTGCAGAGTTAATGTGTGACTTCCCGCGTGCTGACACGGAAACTGTGGCAGAGGAACCCATTGTGGACGAATCTTTGTTTCTCATCAGCACTTTAGATCCGTGGTATGGGGATATCATTGTCTATCTCCAGACCCAATCCTTTCGGCCCGAAGTTTCAAATTCGGAACGTCGGAAAATTTGATTCCAGTCCCAACAGTACAAAATTATTGGAGATACTCTTTATTGTCGTGGGGCGGACTTGGTTTTTCGACGTTGTTTAACTCACGAGGAAGCTGAAAGGGTTCTGAATGACTGTCACTCTGGAGCATGTGCCGGTCATATGTCTGGGTATGCCACAGTCCAAAAGATATTGCACGTTGGCTACTTCTGGCCGTCCTTGTTTAAACACTGTATTACTGCGGTCCGGAAATGCCACAACTGTCAAGTGTTTGATCGCAAGATGCACGCTCCACCTGCTCCTCTCCACCCTATAATTGCCATTGGTCCTTTTGCCAAATGGGGTATCGACTTTATTACATGTAACCCTCACTTGGCCGGGGGCATGCGTATATCATCCTTGCGGTAGATTATTTTACTAAGTGGGCCGAGGCGATGCCTACATTCGAGGCAGATGGAAAGACAGCTGCAATTTTCATATTCAATCACATTATTGCTAGGTTTGGTGTCCCATAAGCGATAATCACTGACCATGGGCGCCATTTTCGAAACGTTATGATGACAGAACTTACAGGCCAGCTTGCTTTGTGTCACGATAGCTCAACTCCTTATTATCCACAAGCGAATGGTCTGGTTGAGTCCATCAACAAAGTTTTAGTTATCATGATCCGACGAATCATTGGTATTCATCGGTCAAATTGGCACAACATGTTATTTTCCGCGCTTTGTGCATACCGAACCTCAGTGAAAACATCAACAGGGTTCACTCCTTTCCAACTAGTTTATGGTTTGGAAGCTGTGCTACCCATTGAATGCGAAATCCCGTCACTGCAAATGGCCATCGAATTACTTCCAGCTACTTCCGAAGAGGAGAAGCGTTTATTATACTTAGCTCAACTAGATGAGACTCGACGTGATGCTGCATTGGCGATCGAGACTCACGCAAAACGTATGAAAGCTCAGTATGATCGAAATGTGACCCCTCGAAATTTTTCGGAAGGAGACCTAATGCTATTATATGATCAAGCTAACGATAAATTATGTGCTGGAAAATTCGTTCCTATGTGGCATGGGCCCTATATTGTCAAGCGAAAGCTAGCAAAAGGGGCCTATGAGCTGGTAGAATTTGACGGGGACTCTTTGGGTAAACCCAGAAATGGACTTTACCTAAAGAGGTATTATGCTTAAATGATGGGTATGGAGAATTTTTAGTTAGGTTAGTTTTTCTTTCTAGCTGGTGTGTTTGTTAGTTTAGATAGTGTGCTTAGCTTAGAAGGTGTGTTTTTCATCGTTATTCTGCTTATCTTGGTTTTACCCTTGATGTTTGCAGATGTTGATGCCTCTCCAAACATACATTGGATTTGCTGATGGTGCTTGTCGTAGTACACGAAATATCTCTTCCGCAGCTTGGGTTATCTATTCGCCCTCTGACGAGTTAGTTTCTATGCATGGGGTGAGCCTCGGTCAAACAACAAACAACATTGCCGAGTACAGTGCAGTGATTGAGTTATTGTCTAAATCTATTTCATTTGGTATTCGGAGTTTGATAGTGAGGTTAGATTCTGAACTCGTTGTATTACAGCTTAATAGAGTGTATGCCATTAGAAATCCAGTGTTATTAAGGTTATTTTTGAGAGTGCGTCTCTTGGAACGTGAATTTGATTACATTGAATATCAGCATATTCCAAGGTCTTTAAATACATTAGCAGATGTAATTTCTTCTCGAATGTTAAACAAACATTTGCAATAATCATACATGTAAATTTAAAAACATTTCATCACACATGTTTAACAAGATAAGTTGGTAATAATGATATATATAGATAGGAGTGTGTCAAAAAATACATCGTCTTTGATCATAGGTTGAAAAACACCTTATGATCGGCAAAAATGATAAGTACAAAAAACCAAAATGTCACATGTGTCTACAAAAACGACCATCCAATCACTGGTGATGCTCTCTATACGACACCACTGCACGAGCCACCCTACACAAGAACCTTCTAAAAGGTCCTGGGACTGCGACTACATAGCGCTGAAGCCTGATAGGAATATCATCTATAGTAGTCTCTGGTATATTTGCTGTAAGACGCTTGAGGTCTTGTTCCAACTCAGCTAGGGTCTCTGTGGCCTCGTCTCGTGGGGCCGGTGCCGCTGCAACTGGTAGTCTCCTCTCGAAAGGCCGGAGATTGGTTGGACGACGTGGGCCTACATCTGCATTTTGAAAATTAGTACTGTTAGTTTTGAGACGATATAAAAAACAAAAAAAGTAGATAATTTAAAAACTTGTGAAAAATGAATTACCTGTGTCATCCCATTGTTCTCCCGATGGAAGAACCATGTCCGGATCTCCACGAAAATCAACTCCGACATAAGGAAAATCCTGTATAGAAAAGACCTGGTCTTCTAACCAGTGAAAGTACTCCGGAGTAAATCAGACAACCTCCGTGCCCTCATCAGGATGACGGGCCATAACCGCAACCCATCGCATCAATTTGGGCTCTCGGGGAAGCCCAGCCTCAACAATGAGCTGCTGTGGGATTAGCATCAGAACCCTCTTTAAGGCAAAACTCACAACTAAAGGCCCATAACCAAAAGTCTTCAGCTGTACGTTTTTGGTTATGGTCAATTGGCCCTTTAAATTGGCCAACACAGCATCACACCAGTTGAAAATGGTGCCTCGATAGCAATCAATCTCCATCCGCATCTGGGATCCAGTGGAAATGTGTAAAGCGGCAGCCCCGCAAAGTCTTGTAACTGTCAAAGCAATCACCATAAGTTCAGGTCGGGATATAGTTTTGATCTCTATCCCCTTCTCCTGAGACTGAGTGTTACACCACTCTAGTCGGAGACTAGCGATGGACTGGCCACCCGGCCTAGTCCCGAACAGAGTCAAGTGTTCGCCTCTCTTGGGCAAACCAGTGAGGAAGTAAATATCTGAGGGCTCTATCTCGAGCTGGCACCCTCCAATGTAAAAACACTGGTCTTGAATGTTCCATCTCTCTACCAGCCACTAGAAAGCGCACCTGGGCCCTCATGCCAGGTATGACCCAGTATTTGTAAAGGCCACATGCCTTCAAAGAATCAATGGATGGTTGATGACTAATGGCGGCCAAATCAACATCTTTGTGCTCTCTCTCGCGCCAATCAAGCATGGTGGGCAATCTACACACCAGAAAACATCCATTAGAATCCATGAAATCAAAAATTATTGGTCCAATTTGGAGAATTTGGGGTTTGTAAACCCTTTGCGCGGAGTACGCACCCCGCCTTTAGGAACAGAGCATGGGTACGTGGGTTCCTTTAAGGCAAGGTGCGTACGCCCGCCATTTTCCCAACTGAGAAAATGTCGGGGTACGCAGGTCCCTAGTGTGGCACCTGCGTACCCCGAAAGGCGGATCTTGAAACCCCAAAGCCTCCAAAAAATGACATCTAGGGCCTAAAAACAAATTCTAAACGGATGAAAATGAAGAGGAGGATGTTGTAGAATACCTGAAAGAGACGACGTTCGATTTCGACGGTCGGATTCTCCGCAATGTCCACGGGAAGTTTCTTGCCAAAAGCCCTTTTTCTCTCCTCAACAGTAAAATGGTAAAAATGAATTGGTAAAAGCCCTTTTTATAGGTTTTTTGGGTAAATAAATGGTAAATTTGTTTATTTTTCACCATGAAAAGGTATTTTTCAAAGTATTTTTATCTATCTTAAACAGGTATGAGTAATGTGTTGGTTTTTGTGCAGGATAAAAGGATTTTTAGGGAAAATTGTCATTTTTTACAAACAAAAACATCAGAGTCATCTTTAAGCCCTTTTCTGACTCCTAAAACATGAAAATATTGCCGAGCGTTTCTTTTACGCTCGTTAAAATGGAATTAAAAGACGGTCCTCTTATAGCCATTTTCTGACCATAAAAACATGAAAAGATTGCCGGATTTTTGTCGTTTCAAATTTGATATTGGAAATAAAACGACGTGTCCTTGATCGCTTTTTACTTTTCAGGTCAAAGACACTAATCATGAAAGTACTCCTTGGTCGTAAAGATCAAGTGGTTCTCTCAAGTATTATTTTATACTTTTTCGGGCTTGGGAGACACAAATTTACGAAAAAGGTCAACCCTGGAGTCTTCTTAAGTTTTTTTAGACTCTCTAAAATTGAAAAACGCTGAGTTTCTCCTATACTGGACTCGTTAAAATTTCACAGTAAAGGACCTGTTCGATTACAAATAGGAATGGACCACTCCTTCTTAGGGTTCGAATCTAAACTAAGTTGGAATCATCCAAAGGATGAGCTTATAATCAAGCATATGTTATCCTCCTCAAGCTTGTAAAAAATAAAGAGGTACTTGCCAGAAATGGTGGGGGAAAAGAGAGGAAAATGAGCCTATTTGTCATCCTTTGTCTCAGAAGAAACCTTATCACCATTCTTGAACACGACACTTTTCATTCACCTGGGTTGGGAAATCCTTTGCCTAACAGTTGATCAAACCACATTGAAAATCTTCAGCCGGTTCCGGGTATTAACTTTGGGTCAATTGCCACCAAGCCATCTGTCGTGTCATTATGTGTTCAAGAGGTCACTGCAAATAAACCATTCATCTGCAAAATACCTATCATCCATCTTGACCATCGCTAAGTCAGTCCTTACAGCTACATTTCTTCAACTTGATTTATGATTTTGTGTTGTGGGCTTGCCTGCAACGGGTCGCTTTCTATCGACATCAGCACATTATCTAGAAAGATGACCTAGAAATCGTCAGTACCTTGAAATCTGCATGCATCAATGGCAGGTTTCTTGCCTTTGACGACAGTTTACATCATTGACTTTCGATCGAAGGATTCCATGATATGTTCGACATCAACACATTCATTCACATCTCATGGATTGTACTGGGTACTTTGAGAACCATTGACATCACTAGTGGTCTCTCTCACACTTGTTAACAGTTTACATCATCGACTGGTAATCAAGTGGTTTCTACCATGTTCGACATCAACTCATTTATTCGCATGGATAGAATCGTACTATTTCGGGAAGTAGAAATGAAGACCCTGGATCTAGTTTCCACCATCCAGGCTGCGAGGAGTTTTGTATTCATTATATAGTAGACTAACCATAAACAGATGGCTGCGTCCATACTATGTCTACATGAGTCTATGATTATGATGTACTGCGAAATCATTCCTATATCAAAGCAGTCGTTAGTTTGTGAGTTAAAGTTTTCAATCTGAGTATGGGAATGCCTACCTCAGCAATGATATGATCTTATATATGTATTTTGTGTTGAATATTTGCAGGTTCCGACTGGGCTCTCCACAAGATAATCCTTGAAATGAAAAAGTACTTCACACTTCCTAGATGATATGAAACCCTAATCTACTACAGGCTTCGCACTTTAGGGGGCAATCTGTTACACTAAAATTTGTCACCTTGACTATTTGCAGTTAGTATGGCTCCATCAACTGTCATACTGTCCTCCTTGGGAAGTCTTATACCTCTGCTCCTCATGTCAAACTCCAAGAAATAGAGAAAGTCCTTAAAAAGTCAATTAACTCTGGTTACGCAGTTTCTCTTAACCTTACCTGCGTGTACGCACCTCAAGTTCACAATACCTGCGTACTTGTACGCTCTGTCTGTAAAGGGGTGGGTGCGTACTCCTGTAAAGGTCAAAAGGCGCGAGTTTTAATTCAAAAAAGTTACTTGTGGTCGAATCTAGAGCATTCTAGAAGATGGTTTGACGTGTATTGAGCGCCTCCAGATGGTTCATGCATCCCTATGAAAGAGGAACTTATCCCATCAAGAGGGGAGCTATCCCATTGAAAGAGGGGCTTATCCCATTGATGGTGGACCTGATTAACTTCCTCCAAAGCATTATAAATACAGGCATTGGGCCAGAGGGAGGGGAGGTTGAAAGCTGAACATTCCTAAGGGTAGATGCTGCTGAAATTAGGACTCCCTTATAGAGCTTGAGAGGAGAGATTCCCATCATTTCTTAGCTTCATTTGGAAGTGGGTGAGCTGATCAAAGTAAAGGAGAACTCTTGCTGGACCCTGGGAGGGACATGCACAACACCAAGGCACTGGTTGTAATGGTTTCTTTTGTTTCCAATTAATACAATTAAGTTCATTTTTCTCAACAAGTTGTTATATATAATTTGTTTCATATACTCCTTGGTCTTTATGATGAATATGTTTTATTATATGAGTTATTCAGGTGCTATGTAATCGTTTTCTTGTTAGTGAATGTAGGTTTCAAAGAGAAGGAGGAGCTCATCTGGATCAGAGAGGCTTGGTTGCTACAAACAGCGTTGGACTAAAGGTATGCTTTAAACACCTGGTTGCTTGTATTTTAAATGCATGTTTAGGGAAAGATAGTGCTTGATTGTCTTGTTTGTCACTAGAAAGCCTTAGCTTCTAGGGAGGTCGTTTTTGTCCGCAAAATTGACTCTTTCCGCATGACAGTTTCATGGAAGAAAGTACCCATGTGGGAGAAACCTCGTTCATAAGGATATGTCACTGCAGTAATAGCTTGAATTGGGATTTAGGAAATCTAAATATTAGAGACTTCAACAACTCCCGGTCACCAGCAAAATTGACAGATGAAGTGTCAGTCTCCCTTATTATTTTACTGGATTTGAAGAATTTCAGTATGTGAAGTTGACTATCCTGAGAATCATGCTATGCTTTTGATTACTTTAATATGTTTAACTGACTACCAGGTTTCCAACATCACTTTCCTTGAGGCTAAATAGCGTAAGGAAATAGATGAACTAAAAATAGGACTACATTATTCTGTCATGCTTGGAAGTTGGAACACTTCTATTTGAGGTTTCCCTTAGACACCATAAACAATTGTAATACCAGTTTGAAGATCATGAGAATTGTTGGTTAACTTAAATGTTGAGTTCATGTTGAGATGTATCTATCATGGAATGTTGTTTGATGTTTTTCTTTTCCCTGAAATTTGCGGATCAACTCAATCTCCCTAAAGGACTTGAGGGTTGTTGTGAATGAAATAGGTTCAGTGGTAAGCTTGATAGATAGGATGGTAGGTTCTGCACCAGGTAATGGCTCCATAGTTGTTGTCGGAGAGGATTTGGTTACTAGACAAAATTTAGTTTGCAAGCAAGAAATCTAATGTCACATGATGGTAGTGCTATGACAAAGAGAATGAGACACAATATGAGTTTGATGCCCCTAAGCAGTGCATCTTCAGGTGGAAGTGTTATCAATAGTCTCCAACAACATAATAATCTAGAGTCTCCAGAAATGGAGTCTATGAAAACCTCTAAAATCAAGAGGCCAAGATTGGAGGTATGCGATGTAGATTCACTTATATCTTATATATGAGCCACCAATCTACTGTAGAATCTAATATTTTCAATAAAGGAGTGGGTAGACGGGCTTCACCTTTTTGACCAATATCTTACTATGTTCATTCATAAAGGGAATTTTAAAATTGTAAAGAATAAAGTTAGTGCATTATAAGTACTATGGGGAGTTGTAGAGTACGAAATGGTTTATAGGTATTGAGGGGAATTTAAAGGATATCTAAGTAAAAATAAATACTTGCTTTATTGGCAATATGTATTGGAAGGGGGATTTGAAAAAAGTATTTTTGGAGGTATTTATCGATACCTAGTGAAATTAAAGGTATTCTTTAATATTCCATAATGCAGTTGCTATGAGTGGATGAAGCTTATGATGTTTAACGCAATGAAAGTGTTGTTTCTAAGGATATAGTCATACTTTATCACTAACATATAAGGATCTAGGGCTACGATAATGATCACAAAACATATGGATGTGTGTTAGGTTACACTAAAGAGCATAATTGTAGATGATATGGGCCATATGTTTCACAAATGCAACAAGAAACTTATAGGCATTGATCTATAATTCCTTCCTTGTTAAACATAGAGATGACAAATGGCATCTATATATTCAAAGTTAACGTGGATCCATTCTAGCACCATATAAATACTATTATATCCTCCAATTTCTTCCTCTCTTCAAATCCATGTTATTTACTCCTTATTTGAAGATGCAAGTGTCCCTACTTGTGAAATGGGATGAGGGAAATGTGTAGCAAAATCATATTCTAGAAACCATTTATCTTTGGTTGGGAGTTTACCCATATTACCCATGATGTAAATAGTTATAATGTCATGGAGAGTAGATTTTTGGCACACCTTTAAGAAGGTATCATTATTGAATGGGGCTAGAAATCTAAAATGTTATCCATTGAATTAGATATAGGATTATATTTGTCTATATGGGAAGGTTGATATAGTTTGATCTTGTAGGAATTAATTATTGGAGAATACCCTATTGCAAAGGAAGCTTTGGGTTGAATGAAATTTCATGAACCTACTGTAGAATCTGTGAGCTAATTTTTTTATTTTTAATATATTTTTTCCTTATACTGTAGAATCTGTGAGCTAATTTTTTTATTTTTAATATATTTTTTCCTTATACTATTTCTTATGACAAATGGCATATGATATGTAGTAAGATTTTAACTCTATAGAAGATATTCATGGCCTTGTGTATGGTCAAGAAGATTCCTAAACCTTAAATGACAACAATTTGCTATTCAAAGTTAACAAAGATATTTTGGATATTAGAAAGTCATTTGTATCATGCTTATGCATGGTACAAGCTCCATATCCTCCAAAAAAGCTACAATAAATACTTAGCATAGAAGGATTTGCAGCTGATGGCATCATCTGGATTGTTGGCTGCCATTTCTATTATTCCCTATGATCACAAGCATGGGGCTCACCATTTTGAGATGGAGAATGAGAAGGAAAGAAATTCAAGAATGACTAGTCTTTTCGGTTTTGGCATTTAGTTTGGATTCTAAAATGCATACCAGAGAAGTGGTAAGTTATTTCAATGAAAAGTCTTAATTTCATCTGTCACTATTTGAGATGTTTGCATTTGTATAGGTATTTCTAGTATAAGTATTATATTTTATGCTTAGTTCAAGGAGTTTTCTTCGAATATGTCTAATAATAAAATGTCTTTTTGGCAGTTGTCACGCTCAACACTTCTATCTGAAGTGGCAAGTAATAGGTATGGAGCTCATTAAAGCATTTATTTTTGAAATTAAGTCTTTCCTTGATGTTGTTGAGAAGTCAGAGCACACATATATTCTTCTAAGCACTTTTTATGCTTGTACAAGTTTTTAGTTTAGCAAGCTACATGGTTTCAATTATAACTGGATAGAATGTGGTGCAATATTAGGACAAATTTTACTATATATACTTATATTTATAGCTTATATTAAAGTTTTGTACCATATAATCATAATGCACTTCATTTTGTAATAATTCAAATGCATCTTCACTTCAAACTATTTGGTT
This sequence comes from Pinus tabuliformis, assembly GCA_031772625.1. Taxonomy (NCBI): domain Eukaryota; kingdom Viridiplantae; phylum Streptophyta; class Pinopsida; order Pinales; family Pinaceae; genus Pinus; species Pinus tabuliformis. The sequence goes on from CM062815.1 coordinate 130,623,743, forward strand.
CTACTTATCTCCATTATTATTTATAAAAAGATGGTTTATGTTAACTCTTACCTTCAAATATAAGTTAACATTTGAGGATATGTGAATATAAGTTAATTGTACCGACTTTAAAGGCTCTTTGGGTTCATGAAAAGAAAGTGGAAACATCTACTTATGTGGGTAACTTGTGTCTTTATTATGTTTTAGGTTTCTAAAGGTGTCATGACATGTGTTTTGCAAGAAGTGAAAAATTTGTATCATCTATTGGAAAATGATTTCCACCTTTTAGGTATTGTTGAATAAGCTTAGTGACAAATTTTCTTCATCTTCTCTAGTCCCATAAGTGCAATTGGAGCAACACATTCCTTCTTTAGAAAGGCTAACTACTTTGATAGTGTTACAACAGGTGATGGGATTTAATTCCTACTTTTGTTTCATGCTTTCTATTATTTTATGTTGTGACTACTTGTGATTTGTAATTGTGACCTACTTTTAGAGTTACAAAACTTACAAAATATGATGGCGAATTTAATTATTAATTTGTTCATTTCATTTATCTCTACTATTTTATGCCATATGGTGTGAAAGTCTTGGATTTGGTATATTTCTTACACTTTGGTGTTAAAGTATACACATTCTCTTGTGTCTTCTAAAAGTATAATTCCTGAGGTTTTCTAAAGTTAACCCTTGCATGTTTCTAGGTATCACAAATGTATCAAAAAATGAAAATCATGATCCTGTCAAGCATGATACCATTTTCTAATTTTTCTGTTATAAATAGGCTTAGTGCGGATGATATGAAGTACATTTTTGTATGGTCGAATATTAACAATTTAAAATGAATTGTACAGTTTGGCAGTTAGGTGAAGTAATACAATTTTCTAATTTTTAATATTTTGTATAAAAATACAACTTCTACTAATTTTGAGGATTTAGCTTTTGTGCATGGAGTCTTTTTTAGAGTGAGCATAATATAAGTTCGTCAATGAATTTATTTATGCAAGGCCTTGAATCAGAACAATCCATATATCTAAGTATTATTGAATTGTTTGAAAAATCCATATATCAAGGCTATGAATTACAGTAGGAGGGGCCCAATACCTTAAGTACTGTTATTAACTTACAGGCCAAAGGTACTGCCTTAAATCATAATGCAGGTATGGTTATTATCCACTCTTAGGGAAATAGTTACATAACTTAAAGTACTCTAATGATATGATAAATAAAACAATAGAGTCAAATTTCCTTCTCGGAAATAGAATAGTCTAGAAGATACCAAAAAGAAGTCTTTACTAGATAGTGCATCAGTTGAGCTTTATGTTGTTGGTAAGTAGGGCGAGGGTGTGAAATTTTGGCAAGTAAAAAGAAGAGACCTTTAGATCCGATTCCCAAAAAGTTGCATTGGGAATTGACTCTTTTCAATAACCACTTCTACTTATCAAAGTTGATAAGGAGGGGTGTTACAACATCAACTTTGTTGAAATATGAAATTTTTTTCTTTGAAATTCATCGTGTAGCTGCAATTTTTTTTTTAAAATCAATGGCTATAAATGTAATTTTAAGGATTTCCATAACTCTTCACATAATTCTTTAAAGTGTGCTAGCTCAATGGAAGAGCATCTGCCTTATAAGCAGGAGGTTGGTGGTTCGATTCCACTGTGCGCTAACATGAATTAATCAACGATTTTGTAGTTTATTTTTAATTAAATTTTTTTTATATCGATTTATTTCAATGGTGAGATATTTCTAGATTCATTGTTTTATATTGTCTCTAAAGAGACAAAAGTGATCTTTAAATAAATTTGTTATCGTCTCTGGAGAGACAATAGCTAGTATTAAATACATATTGTCTCTAATCCAAGTGTTGTCTCTAGAGAGACAAAAATGAAATTGTCTCGAGAGAGACAAAAATGAAATTGTCTCTGAAGAGACAATAATGCTTGTGTTATATATTGTCTATATAGAGACAATAATCTTTAAGACAATATTTTTTAGACAATAATCTTTAAGACAATATTTTTTAAGACAATAATCTTTAAGACAATAATTTTTGAGACACCCGCTTAAAGACAATATTTAAGACAATACACAAGTTTTCTTTTGTCTCAAGTTAAGACAATTTACCCAAAAATTGTCTCCAATGTTGTCTTAAAACCCCCCTTTATGTAGTAGTGACTACATATTTGTTCAACAAAATGAAATACAAAGTGAATATTATCATTCTGATAAAATATCTATGCTTTTCCATGTTCTATGTAGACATGCAAAATAAAATGTTGATCATATAGAAAGCACCAGTGAGAATCGACATGCTATTAAAGAATATCACTTTTATAATAGTGATGATCGTACACATGATACACATCTTGTACAACATTTCTTTGATAAGATATATGACTCATTGAAAGGTTATGGAATAAAATTCAATGAACATTGGATATGGTTAAATGGATGCGCATGTCAATTCAAACATTCACGATCATTTGTTTGGTTGTGTTGTCTTCATATTAAAACCAACATTAAACATTGTTGGAATTTCTTTGAAACTGATCATGGAAAAGGAGAACATGATGGTGCAGGGACATGTATAAAACAAGCACTTTGGAGATATAAAATGGACCACTCTGCAAATTGACTTGTCTCATTTGAACAAGTTGTTCAATGGTGCATTTCTACACTAAGCCATGAGACTAACCCATTAAGGGAGGTACGCAGGTATGTACATATATACATTAACTTGTATATATTTTTAATATATGATAATTTTTATTATTTTTCTAATTTTAAGCATTTATAAATCTCATTATATTTGATATATAAATTTCATTTTAAATAACATATTTAAAATCTTTTTTGAATTAAATATATGTTTTTTTTTGCATATTGGAGTTCAAGATGTAGATAGATTGACTACATATGAAGCTGAAATAGTAAAAGGGACTCGAAAATTGATTCAATTAAAACTAAGGAGTACCGAAATGTGTTTGCATTTGATAAAAGAAAATAATCTTGTTTTTTTCGTGTTTGCATATAGGACACACAATTCAATGATGTTTGTGAAAACAATATTTATGTAAAATTTTGGCAACATAACAAACTAAATACAAAGGGGGAAATGTTAAATGAAGGTGATAGCTTCTGATCTTGCTAGAGAAGGTAACATTCCAGTTTCTTTGAATATATATATATATATATATGTGTGTGCGTGTATGTGTGTGTGTGTGTGTTTAAAATCAACGTGTATAAGTATCTAGATAATATTTAAAATATAGATCTAAATAGATAATAAAATCAAGTCCATGTTGATAACTAATTTCTTGTTTATTATGATCTGAATTTACAATTGTTTTATTGTGTAGAACATGTTTCTGCTGTAGTTGCACCCATTAACAACACAGAAAATATCAAGAATTATTTGATGGAGTGCACTAAACAAAAGTTGAAGTTATTGGAACACTATGATGATAACTGTTTTATATATGAAATATGATCTATTATACTGAAAGGTTATTTTTTCCAATAAAATCATCAAAGTGAGAGTAATTTTTACTTTCAAGAATATTGACTCAATTTCATAAGTTGCCAATATAGTCACTTGGTGTGTGCAATGTGCATAAAGTTGATAGAAGTTCAATAAAAAAAAAATTGAAAGTTAAAAAATGGAGAATGTCAAAAGTTGACCATGAACAGATCATTGAGGATGGAATTCCATTAGAATTTTTTTAATTGAACTTCCCAACAATTTCTTCTCCTTGTATTCATCTTTGAGAACTTAAAGTTCAAGTACATTGTTAGCCTTTCTTTTTGTGCACTCTTAAGTTGTCCATTCTAGCTAGTAAGTTAAGTATTACAAAATTGTTTTCATTAATATGGCATGACTTTGTTGTTAATGTAAGGATGTAGCATATCACAATTTTCTTGTTTGTTGTTGATTGTACAACTATCATGTTTTCATTATGCATTTTTTTTTTATGGACCATCATTTTATCTTTTCAAATATTTTTATTGTTATCTTAGTACCATGTTTTATAAAGAAATTTTATATTATGTTTGCATGAACAACTTTATATTAAAAGTTAATTATCAACTGAGATCCACAACAACCTTTCTATACATGAATGCAAAATGTATACTATATTTTCTAATACAATTCTAAATTATTATTGTTTTAGATATCTACCACATTATAAGATTCATTCAAATGCAAAATGTAACATGTTTTGTAATTTTCAATTTTACTAAATTCATTAAATAACTTGACAAAACATCTTTAAACAAAACCTACGAATCATCTACTAACATTATAATAATGATCATGCAAAATGTATCAACGAAATGCAAATTTACATTCATTTCTACATATTCATGAACTCAAATACACGTAGAACATTTTTAAGCATCAAACCATGCACCGTGAAAATTGTACCATGTTTTATAATGAAATTTTATAGTATGTTTGCAACAACAATTCTATATTAAAATTTAACTATCAATTGACATCCATAGTAGCCATTACATACATGAATGCATAATTTATACCATATTTTATAATGCAATTTTAAGTTATGATTGTTTTAGACATCTACACCAAATTATAAGATTCATTCAAATACAATATGTACCATGTTTTGTAATTTGCAATTTTACTAGATTCATTTTAAATAACTTGACAAAACAACTTTAAACAATACCTAAGAATCATCTACTAACATTATAAGAATGATCGTGCAAAATGTACCAACTAAATGCATGTTTAATTTCATTGTTACATATTCATGAACTTAAATATGTAAAACCTTTAAGCATCAGAGCATGCATCATTCAAATTGTACCATGTTTTATAATGAAATTTTATAAAAGTTTGCATGAACAATTTTATATTAAAAGTTAACTATCAACTGATATCCATAGTAGGCATTTTATACATTAATGCAGAATGTATACCATATTTTATAATGCAATTTTAAGTTATGATTGTTTTAGACATCGACACCAAATTATAAGATTCATTCAAATACAAAATTTACCATGTTTTGTAAATTGCAATTTTAGTAGATTCATTTTTAATAACTTGAAAAAAATAAATTTACAAGAAACCTAAGAACACTATTACATAAATGGGGGTTTTAAGACAATATCTGAGACAATTTTTCGGTAAATTGTCTTAACTTGAGACAAAAAAAAACTTGTGTATTGTCTTAAATATTGTCTTTAAGCACGTGTCTCAAAAATTATTGTCTTAAAAATTATTGTCTTAAAGATTATTGTCTTAAAAAATTCTCTGTAAAGACAATATATAACACAAGCATTTGTCTCTTAGGAGACAATTTCATTTTTGTCTCTCTAGAGGCAACACTTGGATTAGAGACAATAAATCTTTAATACTAGCTATTGTCTCTCTGGAGACAATAATTATTTTATTTAAAGATCACTTTTGTCTCTCTATAGACGATATAAAACAGTGAATCCAGAAATATCTCACCATTGAAATAAATCGATATAAAAAACATTTAATGAAAAATAAACTACAAAATCATGAACTAATTCATGTTAGCGCACGGTGGAATCAAACCACCAACCTCCTGTTTGTAATGCAGACGCTCTTCCATTGAGCTAGTACACTTTAAAGAATTGCGTGACGAGTTATGGCAATCCTCAAATCTACATTTATAGTCATTGATTTAAAATATATATATATCTGACACATGATCTATAATCTTTATAAAAACTATAAGAATTCAGACCATATTTTTAACTTACTAAAACTAGCAATTGGCCTAAAAGGTGAAAAGAGAGGTGGATTATATCTCTAGAAAAAAATTCTAAAATCTTATATTAGTATACAATTAAATGTTCATGTATACAAGCTATCTTGCTATAGTGGCATATCTGTGTGTTGGGATTTCATTCCATGTTAAGACTTCTTTTTATTCATCTTCTTCTCCACACATGTATGTGTCTATTATTGTGTATATCCACCCATACAAAATTCTATAACAAAATGTCTTGATTTCCAAACGTTAAACAGACAGATTTATGATTTTTGCATCGACAATCTATGATTGAGTCGTTATCAAAGCAAAAGAAATGAAATGGGGTGGATATATTCTCTTGCACCTTTGCAATTAGTTCTCCCTACTTAAAAGCTAATAGACCTGGAATATGTTTTTCCTTTGAATTTTAAGCTGGATAGATTCATGGCTCCATCCTAACTCCATAATTATTCAGGGCCCTCTATGGCCTAGGAGTTTCCACACCATCCATTGTTTATGACAATGAAGAGTATTGATCTCCGAGAACATGTGCTAAAAATGACATATATGTTGCTACTAAATGCAAAGGTATATCATGATAATGAAAAAAAAAACAACAAGTTTCTTATTAAACAAGTGGACATTGATTATAAAAATGAGGGGATGACATAATGGAAGACAAACTAGTCTTCAGTAGCCAGTGCCAAAAAACCATGGCGCACACTCAACAATATAGATAAGCATAACATGTGAAAAGTTGCAAACTATGAAGTGTAAAGAAAAAGGTCAAAGAACTGCTTACCACAATTGCTCCAACAAGATCTATCCACCAGTATAGAGTACTTGCAAGAATAGTAGCAATTTGACCAATTGTGTTGGTGATCACATCAAAGAAATGATCTTGAGCATATGCCTTCACAATCTCATTAGTAAAACTTTGAGAATAAATTATGAGGAACAACTTCTCAAAAGTAAACAAAACCATAATTCCAACCACCCAATGCCATTTGTCACCATCTAAAGATAAACCATCCTCCTGTAAAAATTTGGAAATAGAGTTGACAAAAGTTAGTTCCTTGTATGCAAATTGGAAAAATAGTCCGTCTCTCAAAATACAATACAGAAAATTATGTTCATAAGGTACATGATAGAGCAATCAACAGTATGAAATGAAGCATGGAGAAGCAAATCCATGGCTAATATGAACTCAATATTAGGGTAACTTTTAAGACAAGGAGTAGGATTATAACTGCGCAAAAAACAACAAGTGTATGTAAAATGATTTATTAAAAACAAAATTGTAAGACTTAGCATACAAGTAGGTCCCGAGAAAGGTGTTTGGGATTTTGGGATTTCGGTGTTGCAAGCCCATGCTTCCTTTTAATCTATATTCATAAGACTAACATTTGTAAATAAAGGGTAACTTGCAAGAGTTGATGTCAAGATAGGAGGGTTTCTACTAATGGCCATACATGGAAACAAGTCAGAAAGCTTTTAATCTATATTTTAAAAATAGAAAGTTATAGAAACTTCAAATGTAAAAAGAAAATGTCGAAATAACTATTCTAATTTGACATTTAGAATGAAAAATTCTGAGTATCTTACTGCGCACTTGGGCTCACCAAACCTCTCTGGTAGTGAAACAAAAACATGTTTGACCTACAAAATCAAGAGCATATAAATTTTATTAATGCCTAAAATGGAGCCCCAAAAGAACCTTGTTCATAGTAAGGGAGGTTATTCTTTAATGCAATTCATACATGGTACAAGTAGAAAGATAGCACAATATAGAAGCAATGAAGCAAAAGGATGAAGCCTAACTAAAAAGTGCATTATGATGTTATGGTAGGAGGAGGTTGCATGGAAAATTCACTCAACTAAAAACTCAGAACAAAAAAAGACATGAGTTGATTTGGATCTACAGTCTCTAAATAAAATTCTAACTAAAATGGATATGTTCACAACTTCCCATATAATTTTAGCTTCCATCTTCATGCAACATCAATTTTAGTAACAACAGGCATGACCTCTAGTAAGTGTTCTTTATTTTATGTAGGTTGGGTTGTGTTCTAGCAGAAGCTTGATGTGAGTCTACCCCAACTAACCTAGGCTCGATTCTTAGTGTAAGCATGGTTGGGAATCCCCAAAGTGACACATGCCAAGAATTTTGCACCCACTCAGGCCAAAATTTGCATAGTTATTTCAAAAAAATAAAAGAGGGGATGCTTTAGTATGTATTCAGGTTGGGAGGGAGGGAGTGCCTCGAAAAGCAGTTGCTGCAGAGAAAACAAAAATAAACAATACCAAAGCATGACATAAACATGGTACAAAATATTAAGCAATCACCTTGCCATGTGGATGGTCTCACTTTATAGACCATGTATATTGTGGTTGATATGCACCCATAGAAATCTCAGTATCTCTTCAACCATCCATTGAACATTGGTTAATATTTGTAGGTTAGTGTTTTTCTGCGAAGAATAACTACCCTATTGTATATTGGTTGTAGTGAGCTTGTATTTTTTGTTTTGGTTGTGAGATTCGTTTTGTTTTTTAGTATATGCTCTTGGTTTATACACATCGTTGTAAGATG